>MU864460.1:0-81614 GCA_033296905.1 Podospora australis | reverse complement strand
GTTCGCTTACGCGTTAAAATAGTTGTAGAGGGACCGCTTATCCCATTGGGATGGAGGCAAGGCCTCCCACGGTGTAAGAACAATAATAATAATAAGTAACCACCAGACTCCGGCTGACGGGAGATCCGGGAACTGTAGTAGACGCGGTGATGCCCAGGCCCAGCATGCAGAGCCCTTGAAACAAACCGCCCAGCATGAGAATGGTTCTTCTTCCGACGACATAGCGCATGAGGTACATGCCAACCTGGACTCCGATAATGCCGACGGAACTCTTGAGGATATTGAACCGGAAAGCTTCTTCCACTCCGAGTCCGGAGACTACGAAGAAGTAGGTCGAGTAGCTGATGGTGAACCAGACCCCTGAAGATATTTGAGCGATGATGACGGCAAAGCAGAGGAGGGTGCGGCGTCGGTTTGTTCCTGTTGTTTGTCACATTAGATTTGCGTGAACCTTGATGAAACAAGCAAGAAAGGACATACCCCTGAACATATCCAAAGCAGTCACTCCTCCCGCCATCTTTCTCTCCTCCTCAATCCCCTTGACCGTCTCCACCCACTCCAGCTCCAACTCTTCTTTACTCAGTGAATCTCCTCTCAACCGCTCCAAAGCCTTTCTTGCGTCCTGCAATCGTCCCCGATTTACCAACCACCGCGGACTTTCTGGAACAAACCACAGTCCCACCGATAGCAACGCAGGCACGATGAACTGGATTCCCAGTGGAATCTGATAGGACCCCTTTCCCAAATCCCTGGAAGTGGCCCAGGTAGTAACGGCACCGACGATCGTGCCAGTGGTGACCCACTGCGTGAACAAACCGACCAGAATAGCACGGAGATGGGCGGGTGCGGCCTCCGCACAGTAGATATTACTGAAGATAACAAGCCATCCATTGCCGATGCCAATGACAAAGCGGCCGAGGTAGACCACGCCCTGGGAGGTTGTGCCGATTTGAATCGCTGCGCCCAGAGCGGTGAGGAAACAGGCGGCCCAGAGGGCGGGACGGCGGCCAAGGTAGGCTGCGAACGTGCCGGCGAGGAGGCAGGAAAGGAAGGCACCAAGGGTGAGGAGGGAGCCGATCAGTTGTTGGAATGTTCGCTTGTGATTCTGTTAGCATTTATCTAATGAGAAAGAGTTAGGGAGTAAAGTGGGAAACCCTCACGTCAATGCCGTAGCCCCCATTCAGCTTTGGGTCGGGGTAGCCAAAGACTTTCAGGAATCCGGGCATGGCTTGCAAACTGGCGAGACAGGAGGAGTCAAGACCGTATTGCATGTTGGCTATGGAGACAACGGCACAGGTGAGAACGCATTTCCTGTTCGCCCAGAGAGAGTTGATAGGGAGGTGGAGGGCTCTCCCTCCCGAGGAAGATGTGGTTGAGCTGCCCATGTTTGATACCAAAGTGCCTGATACGCACTCCAAGTTCTGTGGTTCGGATGATCTTTCCGTCTTCCCCTGGGAGAGATCTGGTAATCAAAGTCTGAGATAAGGCAGCACTGAGTGAGGGGTATCACCGTCGGATATCCTCTTCCCATGCCGCTCTCACAACGATCATCGCGGTGCAACCCACCCTCGCATCTGCCGGTAGTTTCACTCCACGGGTTTTTCGTTGATTCGGATTGAGGCTTGACGAGTGTATCGCCATTCTAACTCGAGCCGTGCCTTGGCGACTATCCGTTGGCTTTATAGAGATTGATTTGTTGCACGACATATTCATTGGTACGCAGTTGAGCTTGTATGACGGAGATCACTAATCGAGGGCGTATCACTGCATCTGGAAACAGTATGCGGAACCGACTGATATGATTTTCTGCGGAGATAAAACTGCAGCCCAATGGGGTTTACGCATAGTGACGGGTTACACAGGGGCATCGTCGCTGCTGACATGTCAGCTCTGCGTATGTCGAATACGTGCTCACCTACCTACTACAATGGGAAGGTCATGATGCGTATCGAGATTCAATAACCTGCAAATGTATGAGAAAAAAAGCCGCAGCTGGACGGAGAGGTGCTGTCGGGTAGCGCCCATATCAACGACTCGAAAGCTAGAGGGAAAAAAAATAAAATTGAATAAAGTGAGTTGACGATCCGAAGATAGGTATCTTGGAGGTTGCTGATGTGATTTGGCATCTCGAATCAAGCCATCATTTCAATGTCCTCTTCTAGGTAACAAAGGTTTGGCAAAATGGTTGAACTGATGACTCTGCGTCAACGAGATTTTCAAAACTTTTCAAAAATTGTTAGCAACACCTCGCAAGGAATAATTGTTAAGGTAGCTGTCCGGTGCCGATTTCGCATCATTTCCTCCATGGATGTCTTCCGCGACGCCCACTTCCATTGACCTGACTTCCTTCCCCAAACGTTTCCCGTCGGCAGGCAAGCCCCAAAATATTCAAGTTCTTTCCAGCTTCCCGAGATTTGCTGAGCAACAAGGAAGAAACCGATATCTTCTTACCAGAATTCCTATTTTTCATTCCTTTCGCCTTCCGAATATCCGAGTCCATGACACGACCGACTTCGCGCCGAGCACCCGCCAACACTCGTCTTTTCGCCGTAAGTGGAAGTGCGAGGAGGGGCAGTATAATTCCAATGGATTCCAAGATACGAGATGACACGAAATGACGAGCTTCACTAAAACGACGGACCGGGCGGAAGCAAATAAGTGCGTTATCAGTGTCGTCATTCTTCAGTCGGTTGCTTGGTGGGGTTGCTTCCATCTGGTGAGCCCCTCGAAGGCTCAAAGTGTTGCGACGGACTCTCCATCTCTGGGTGAATTGGCAAGCTAAATTCCAGTCTAAATAATTTAGTTAGATTGATGCAGTAGACACCGACTCCTATCGAGTAATCGTCGTCGTCGTCGAACCCATGTCAAAAAATCTCGGCAATCCAAGTCAAGCTTTGCGGACCGCCTAGTTAGCAAGCTCTAGTTGCTTGGCATCCCTCATCGAGATCGCCCCCAATCGAAGCTTGGCCATCGTCTCGAAGAAGATGGAGGAGAAGTGACAAGCCATGCTGCATGTGTGGAGTGGAGACCAGGTGTCGCTCTCGGACACAAGGAGCGGGAGAGCAGGGACGGTTTCGCTACTCGGAATGACTGGATGCTGTCGTCAACGTCGCGTCGCGAGGAGCTGAGCTCCGGTGCACCCGGTGTCACATGGCAAGGCCTACAAAGAGAAGAGACGGGGTGGTCGGGGGAATATGTGTGCCTGGGAATCTGATAATTAGGTATACTGGGTCGATTCGTTCCTGAATGCCCATTATTCTATGAGATACATACTGACGGGTCGCATACTCTACACACCTTTCAAGTCATACAGAATGATATCAACGATTCGCCGCCCGGAGTTTGGTCGTCGCCTGCTCCCCCACATCGTCGACGAACGTGCCGCCCTCGAACCTGAACGAGAATGGGTTTCCATCCCCAAGACCTCGAATCCGTATGATGGCTGGAAGAAGATCACCTACAGGGACGCCGCCAATGCAGTCAATCGAATTGCCCACAAGCTCGTCAGTACAACGGGTAAGCCTGAGCCGAAGACATTTCCCACTGTCGCCTACATTGGTCCCAATGATGTCCGCTATCTGGTCTTTGCCCTCGGCGCTGTCAAGGCTGGCTACCAGGCCATGTTCATCTCCCCTCGCAACTCCCAAGAGGGACAGCTGAACCTCTTCGAGCAGGCAAATTGCAACATCATCTGGTTCGATCCCGCATTCAAGACAATGGTACAACCCTGGCTGGAAGAGCGTCCTGAAATGAGTGCCATCATGACCTTTCCCGTCGAGGCATGGTTTCCCGCCGAGACCGTTGAGCCATATCCGTACGACAAGACATTCGAGGAAGCCGAATATGAGCCGCTGCTGCTCTTGCATACCAGCGGAAGCACGGGGTTTCCAAAGCCCATTGTGTGCAGACATGGCATGTTGGCCGTTGGCGATAAGATACACAACCTCGAGCCGTGGCAAGGCCGGAGGATATGGATCGAAGAAATGGCTAGGAGGTCGAGCAGGATATTGCATCCCAGTGAGTGTATCCAATCCTTCCGCCAGAGGTATTCAAGCTCTAACTGAATTCCAGTGCCCATGTATCACGCCGCTGCCATGTACATCAGCATGATCATGATACACTACTGGGACATTCCGGCCGCCCTCGGCATCGGGGACAGGCCCCTGAGTTCGGTCATGGTAATGGAGTGTCTACACCATGCCGATGTGGACTCGGTCATCCTGCCTCCAGCCATCTTGGAGGAGTTGAGCCAAGATCAAGCGTCTCTTGATGCGCTGAAGCGTCTGCAATGGGTTGGGTTTGGTGGAGGCAATCTCGCCCAGGAGCCTGGCAACCGTTTGGTCAAGGCTGGTGTGCAGCTCCTCAACATCATTTCAGCTACCGAGTACGTCCCTCAGATATCTTCTCACTGTGTCGAGTATGAATGCTGACTGCATACCTAGGTTCACCCCCTTCCTGATTTACTGGCAATCGAACCCTGAGCTGTGGCAGTACTTTATCATCAACTCGGACCTCTTCAGTTGCGAGTGGCGCAAGTCTGAGGACGACGACTCGTATGAACAAGTCATTGTGCGCAAGGGCAAGGAGCCGGGGTATCTTGGGTTCTTCTACACTTTTCCCGAGTTGAAGGAGTACAGCACCAAAGACCTGTACAAGCCGCACCCAACCCTGAAGGATCACTGGATTTACCAAGGACGATGCGACAATATCATTGTTTTCTCCAACGGTGAGAAGCTAAATCCCATCAGCATCGAAACAATCATGATGAACCACCCCAACGTCAAGGGTGCGCTTGTCGTCGGCGCTGGTAGGTTTCAGCCTGCACTCATCCTGGAGCCCGTCGAACGGCCCAAGGATGAGAAAGAATTCATTGACAGTATCTGGCCTCTTGTGGTCAAGGCAAACAAGGAGACTGTTGCCCACGGTCAGATCGGACGTCGGTTCATTGCGCTTTCCAATCCCAAGAAACCATTCCTCCGCGCCGGCAAGGGCACCATCCAGCGTGCGGGCACAGTCAAGATGTACAAAGACGACATTGACAAGATTTATGCGCACGTCAACGAGGCCATGGAAGAAGCTGCTCCTCTCAACATATCGTCCAAGGATGCTCTCATTCAGTCTATCAAAGATCTGTTTGAGAAACACGCCCACGTGCCGAAGCTGGAACCGGACACCGATTTCTTCACCGTGGGGATAGACTCCATGCAAGCCATCAACGCCTCCCGAATTCTTCGAGCGGGCCTCGAGGGATCCGGGGTCACTGTCGACACTTCGGCTTTGGCAACTCGTGTCATTTACGGTAACCCTACCTGCAAGCGTCTTGGCGAGTATCTGTGGTCTATCATCAATAAAGATGGGAAAGACGCCACACTAGGTGAGCAGCCACAGGAAGACCACGCGATGGAGGCGCTTTTGGAAAAGTACACCCGCGGTATGCCTAAAGGCACCGCTGATAAGCCCCCTCCTGCAGATGAGGATCAAGTTATCCTTATCACCGGCACCACGGGTGCTCTGGGCAGCTACCTGCTGGACTTGTGCATCAAAAGCCCAAGGGTGAAAAAGATCATCTGTCTCAATCGATCCGTCAACGGCAAGGAGCGTCAGCTCAAAAGCATGCAGGAACGTGGCTTGACCACCGACCTCACCAAGGCTGAGTTTCTTCACGCGGACTTGTCCAACTTTGATCTGGGCGTCGGGGGCGAGACGTACAACCGGTTGCTGGGCGAGGTCGATCGGGTTATTCACAACCAGTGGCCCGTCAACTTCAACATGCCCACCGAATCGTTTGAGCCGCACATTCGCGGCGTGCGCAACCTTGCCGACTTTAGCAGGAAGGCATTCAAGCGGGTCCCGGTCGTTTTCATCTCGTCGATTGCTACCGTCGATGCCTGGAAGAAGAAGGAACCTGTGCCCGAGACCTCACTGCATGATTTTGACATTTCCACCGGCGGATACGGGCGCTCAAAGTTGGTCAGCTCGTTGATTCTGGAGAAAGCATCTGAGATCTCCAAGGTGCCCACTGAAATCATCCGGGTGGGACAGATTGGTGGCCCCAGTTCTGAAAAGGGGTACTGGAACCGTCAGGAGTGGCTCCCTTCGATCGTGGCGTCGTCAGTGTTCATGGGTATTCTGCCAGACAGTCTCGGCCAGATGACTACGGTGGACTGGACACCGATCGAAGGCATCGCGCATATGGTTCTGGAAGTGTCTGGTGTGTTGGAAAACGTCCCCATCGATTTGATTCGGGGTTATTTCCACGGTATCAACCCGTCAAAGGTGCAATGGATTGAACTGGCGCATGCCGTCAAGGACTTCTACGGGGACCGCATCACCAAGATTGTGCCCTTTGAGGAGTGGGTCAACGAACTGGAAGACATTGCGATGAGCGCCGAGAACGATGTGACGGCCAACCCAGGAGTCAAACTGATCGATACCTACAAGACGTGGAATCAAAAGGCGAAGGAAGGACAGGGGTACGTGGATATGGAGTTGGAGCGGACGATGAGGAGGAGCAAGACAATGAAGGAGATGGGACCTGTGACGAGCAAGTTGATGAGGAATTGGTGCCGGCAGTGGGCTTACTGATGACGAGTTGAATCAAAGCTGTGGGTATAGGCCTGTCTCGTTGCTTAGAACCAAGTCTGTTGGTTATGGATACAACTTTCCATCAACTTCCTCCTGTTATTCGTTTGAATTCATCGTCTATTGACCCTCAATGTTTTTCTGAAGATGGTATGTGTTATCAAGGGATCACAGAGACTTCCCTTCAGCCGTTTACGTCGCTCAGTAAGCCCTCGGGTTCGGCTCTCCTGAAAACACTTGACAACGGGCTGCCACAAGCATCCAAGAAGGAGTCTTCCAAGGGGTGGTGCACAGCCTTAGCTAGGTAGGTAGGTATATAAAATTTTGATCAACCGGCTCTTTGCTTTAGTTGATTCCACAGATCTGGGTCACCGTCATCTTGCTGGTGGTCATTGGTTACATTGTAGGCCCATTTCGTATGACTATGGTTGGTCAGTATGTCACAGCCCCTCCCTAATTGGGAAGCCACAAGCATTTCTCCTCTGAGTGGTACTAATGGACGGGATCCAGCGTCCTGGAACAGCCTAAGAACGCACTCAACACTCACGATGGTCCTGTCCCATTTCCCAGAGACCCATCCCTCTGACATGAGTGTCGAAAAAAAAAACCCCCCATGGAGAGCTGACCAGTGACAGGCCAGTCCCCATCTTCTCTGGAGTTCCGAGCTTCTCTTCCTGGGGAATTGAACCCTTTTCTCCACTGTTGAAAATCTCCCCCACTGTAAAAGCAACGGTGGTCCACTTTTGCATCGGCGCGCTAATCGAGTGCCAAGTGTTCTTTTTTTTTTTTTTGGTGCGATCTTTGTGATTTCACGAACCGCCTAGACGGCTGAGGATCGAGGCTAGGCGGAATTTGGGATCGTGAGGCTCGTGCGTGATGTTGATCCTAGTGAGTCCAGCTTTTGCTCGTTTCTCTCTCCCTTGACACGAACAGGAGTCATGACTCGTACACAGTCCGGAGAGGGACATGTAAGAAAACGGGATGAAGGGATGGAAAAAGGAAGCAAACAAATGGTCGCGGTGTGATACTTCTCGGAGGATAGGAGATTTGTTGGTGAGATTGAATTGATAAAAAAAGAAGAAAAAAGATGAACAGCAAGTTCGGCTCCGGCTCACCATCTCCGAAACTCGGACTTGGCGACCGATCTCATCTGCCCAGCCCTGTCAACGCACAGCCATTCCCCCATGTTTATAATTATCTGATGGCACGAAAGAACGGTGAGGTTCGAGATCGGTGACAACAAGGTGGGAAACCAAGGCATCCCATCCCGAGAGATTCTCATCCAGACGAAGTGGACTTTGCGAGGGGGACAACTGAAGCGTGGGGAAAAGCAGATTGAGCGGGAAACAAGGGAGAACGAAGCATCATGGTTTGTTGTCTTCTGCCAAGGAAGTTCATGTGTTGATGCTGCCACACGTGTGCCAGTCACGATGTCAGCCGAAGTTTGCACTTGCAGCGCTCTGACCATGCGTTGATCAGCAAAGGCCTGCTAGAATCATCGAAGCCAGTTGACAGGGGCTTGGCACCGAGCAGCCGAAAGCAGCAGTGCATGGACGGACTGCATCGTCAGCTGGCTGCCAATTGGGGCTCCCTTCTCGAGTCCAATGATGGATCCATCTCTCTCGACAGGGCCTCGATCCCCCTATTTCGGACCGAGAAAAAAAAGCAACAACAAAAGCAAAGAAGATATCGATTTCTTACCTATTCGGCCAACTGCCGCCATCACATCGTCAACTGGCGGGATCGATGCTTCTATTGACCGACAGACAGATTGATCCCCGATCAAGCGACTGTGCATGCCGTCTGCATCAACTGGTCCCCGAATGGCAGCAGGGCGGGGCTGTTTGCAGCAATTGGCTGCAAATGAGGGGTTCTGAATCCCGAGAATATGCATGTCTCAGAATCCCGCAGTCTGCTGTACTGAAGTTCAGATCGCGCCTTATCGCTCCTCCCCATCAACTCGTTCATCAGTGACCTTCCCCATTCTCACCACTCAGCTGCGTCGCTAGCCTGTTTCGAAACTGGACCTCGAACCCCTCTGGTGGCGTCCAAGTCCAGAGCACCCAAACATTACCGACGCCTTTCGGCCTGCGGTGGATGCCATTGGTTAACGCACTCGATCCGTACGAAGCAAACTGCCAGCTAAGAATTTGTTGGTTTGGTATGATTCTTGATAATGGGATGTGGAGATTGTCAACCGGCCACCAGCCAGTTCATTCTAACGCACTCTCCTCTCTCGGGCTTGTCTCCTACAGCTCGTCCAGGGCTGCAAGGTCCCCCCGCACTGGGGGAGAGAAAAAACTGAGTGGACCAAGGAGAGAAGCGACAAGAACGGTGGTGATGCTTGTATCCCATGTGCAGCAGGTAATCGGCCAGATCCCTGTCCGACGACGACAAAGAACCACCAAGCCGGGTCACGGGGAAACAATGAGCCACCACCTCGAGCTGTCTCTTCTGCTTTCTTTCAGCCAAGCCATAACCGGCACGGTCCGACTGTTCAAATGCGGACCATCTCCCTCTTCTGTTCCTCAGGATGCGTTTATTGGGGGGATGATTGAGTGAGACATAGGGCTTGTTGCACCCCCCCTCCCTCCCCAGGCCCTACTGTTTCGCCACCTCACCTCACCTCACCTCACCTAAACCACCAGTGTGTCGATTCCATCACGAGTGTTTCAAGCGATCGAGAGTCAACAGGTGCTCTCGCATATTTCCCACACGAATGCCGGTATAACACCAAACGGCCAAGGAGATAACGACTACCTCATCATGGAGTCAACGGTGAATCTCCTTGTGGACGTGGACGACGCCATGATGGGATTGGTGGGACAAGTTATACCAACCAAGTTCGACCCGGGGCTTCTCACCCTCAGTTTCCTCGTCAGTCTCGTCGGCGCCGTGTCCACTCTCGAGTTGATCAACCGAAGGACGTCAAGAAAGGGATACTACAACAATCTGCTCTTATTCGCTGCTGCGGTAACCATGGGAGGCGTTGCTATCTGGTGCATGGTATGTGTTATTGGGCGATTGCTTCCTCTTCGTGGTCTTGCTGTTGTGTACCCCTCCTCCTGACTGACGCACCACCGTTGCAGCACTACATCGGAAACCGCGCAACCATTTTCCTCGATGGTCAGCCAGAACTCCAAATCGTTTACTCGGTCAGGGTCACCGTCGCGTCATTTTTCGTTCCCATTCTCGTCTTGCTGGCTGCCTTCTTTGTTGTCACCCACAACGTCAGCGGCGTGAGTTGGTGGCGCATTGTTGTGTCCGGTCTCCTTTCAGGAGGCGCTATCTGCGGGATGCATTATCTCGGCAACGCCTCGGTCAGCAACTACATCTGCGCTTACAATGCCGCCTTCGTCGCCGGCTCCGTCGTTATTGCTGTTGCAGCCAGCACTATTGCGCTGGCTCTCTTTTTCGTCTTCAGGGCGTCGTGGAGCAATTCCTGGTGGAAACGACTTGGGTGTGCCGTGGTGCTGGCTGGTGCCGTCTCGGGCATGCATTGGTGTGGTGCTGTGGGGACCACGTATCGGATTATCCATGTCCACTCGAGAGGCGGCGATGTCAGCCAGAGGAACATCACTGTCATTGTCATTTCATGTCTGTCTGTTGCTGCGTGCGTGATCATGGCAGGGACAGCTGTTTACTCGGCCAAGGTTCGTCAGGCATATGCCAGCAAGGCTTCAAGAATCACTCTGGCGGCCGCCGTGTTCGATTCACAGGGTAGGATTCTGGTCACGACGGACGGCTTATTGCCCAGCGAGGAGATCACCGACAAGTTTCTGCAAAAAGACGAATCGTTTTCCACTGCCCATCCTCTTTTCCACTGGGTGTTCCAGGCCTCTCGGAACTGGTCATCCGTTACTGTTCTTCTCAACAAGATGAGGAATCACTTGGCCGACCTTCCGCACCACAGCCGCAACGTTCGGACGGGAATCTCTCTGGTGGATGATGACGGGCTAGTAATCGACAACTACGACATCATCTTCCGCGAGCTGTTCTGTCTCGCTGCTGCCGGTCTTGCCGAGAAAATGAATGAAGACCTTATCGATGCGGGCATTCTCTGGGACGAGATTCTGGCCACGGGTGGACCGCAAGACTCGGTGTCGATGCGCTCCAATTCTACCGGCAAAACGCCAGTGCCAACCGTGCACCAAGACACCGAAGACATGGTTGAGAAAGGCATCCGATTCCATCAGCCCAACCACGGTTCGCTTATGTGCTTAGTGCGCACTGTCGACAACTCACGAATCGTTGACCGACTCGAGGCCGCAGGCTATGTCTTTGCCGAACCACACCAAGTCGCCCACATCATCAGCACCAAGATGCAAATCCGCACGACGCGACTCGAGGAGAAGTTGGCTAGCATGAGGAACTATGTTCGTGGTAGCATGCTGGATCCCCGCGTGCATGTGGGATTGTTTGCAGTCAGGACGCAGGTGGACCATCATGGCTTCGATGTATTGGTGCGCAAGCAAGCGCGCAACCTGCTTCCAAGTGTCGAGCTGCCATTAGACAGACTTGATCCGGTGCATCTCGAGTTCCTCCAGCGACTCGATGGCCTCACCGTGCATAGCATCTTGCAGCAGCTCCAACGCGTTCAAGACCTGCCACCGCGAAATGCTAGTTTCGCCGCTCTCCTCTACGATGCCATCCAAGACCTGAGGGCCGAGATCAACGAGAACATTTTTGAGGACGCCAAGCTAATCTCCAAGATTGCGGAAGTGCCGTGCCGAAGTCATGATGGCCCGCGTCATAGGACTTGCTCCCTCATCACGTTTAGCATCATGATCCCGATTCATGTCCGGGTGAGGCAACCAAACTACCAGTTTGTGCCGCTATATTTCTTCAAGGCGCAGCAGATGGTGTATGAGAACTCGCCCCATGCTGCGGCTTTTGCGCGGAGCGTCCACCGGGAGCTGAGTCCGGTCCTGAACTCGGTGCCGGCGTTACCCAGAAACAGACCACCGTCACTGCGGCTTTCTTCCCTCCTACCAGAAAAGCTCATGTCCAAACTTCGGCTCGGAAGCAACTCGGTGGATGCCTGGTCGACCAAGACACCCAAGCTTACTTCCTCCAGCAGGGAGTGCATGGCATTGACCCCCTCCAACGCATCCGTCGCATCCATCCAGATGTATCGCGGCGGCTCTTCTGTCAATGGTGGAGACCGTGATCCCGACGGGCACTCTTCTGACTCGGCGGCCGACGCCAAGGAGGGCCCGGTTTTCTCGTCGAGACAGCTCCATCATTTGGGGCAAGACTACCCCAAGTCGTCGCCGGCGTCAAGAAAGGCACAGCGCCAGCAAACCAAGTCTCTTGGCGGGATGGGCATTATGATATCGTCCGAGGTGACGGTTGCCGTGGACGTGGAGGAGAACCGGAAACGCAGCTCCACTTTGGTGGGGAACAACGGTCTTCCTCCGGTAGTGGCGCCGGCCTCGCCCCGGTCTCCCCGGTCGCCGGGCCACAAGCCGATTTTGTCTGATGGGGATATTGGGGACCAGCCATTAGGAGTCAGTCGGTCTCGGAGCGTGCGACAGCATGCTTTGAAGACCGATGCGGACGGCATGCCCTTGCCCGCGAGCACAGCCCCTCCCATACGGCGGGGGGTGTATGCAAGGGACATTGAGCTGGGCGATGTCACAAGCGTTTTGAATGGCGGGTATCAAGTGGGCGTGTCAACGGCCCGCGTGGAAGTGAAGAAGGATGGCGATGTGCAGGATACCTTTGTCGATGAGCTTTTTGCTGGGTGTCTGGCGTTGGGCAAATATTAGCTTGACTATGATCGAGAGAGATAAGAGGGCTTTTCTTTTGGACGAGGGATGGAAAAAAGAGAAGGGAGGAGGGATGGAGAACTGCTAAAGCGTATTGATACCCCGGGATTTTGCTTGGATTTATATTTTATGTATGTATATGTATTGTACCATAGAAGTTGGAGAAGGGTTGTGTTGATGTCTGGAACCAATAATCATAATGGAGATAATTATTGTATGAAGAAAGTCATGACGCCTGTGTGCTCGCTTTATCATCTGCTCCTTGGTCGTCCATCTGTCCTAGGTACCTCTGTGCATGCTGGTTGTGAGGGAGGTTCAGATACCCCTGTTTGTTGACTGGTCAGTGCTCAGAAGCCAGGGGTTCAGGGGGTTGCAGGCTCGCCGACAGTCAACATCAACAGATTTGGATAGATATTGAACAGAAGGACCATCTTTATTTGCGCCCAACATGTCTTCAAAATCTTGTCACAAGTTGATGTTCTTCTCACATAAAGACAAGCCGTCGGCTCCACCAAATTTAATCAGCCTTTACATCCTGTGAGATTGAAGTTGACCAGTCATTCTCGTAACGGCACGCTGCACTGCAAAGGATCTTCAAGATGGAAAATCAAGCTGGAAGAAATGCACACACTGAAAAGCTACTCGAATCCAGTTTGAAGTAAGATTCGTGTTTGTGGCTTTGGGTGGCGTTCCCACGACCACGGTAGGATGAGCACATTACGGGTGCCGGCTCCGCCCAAGTATACCCCTTAAGAGGGTTACTCGACCGTCACCGCGGTAATAGGAGTGGCAGGGGCTGATGACGATGTTAGAGTCGCTAACTGGACAGAAAGACTTTGGTGCGTCTAGTGAGTTATTGCAGAGATCTGCTAGCCGCTTCTATACTGAGGGAAGGTGATGAAGCTGATCGATAACAATGATGTACTTTGCCAGTCATATCTAGATGGTCACCAAGGGTCCATCATGGGGTCTCTATCTAGCTGTAATACGATCTTTGAGGACTGCCACAGGTTTCGAGTATCCTCTGTGACGTTGATCAGAAACTAACGAGAAGCTCTCCAAAATACGGAAATATTCATGTTGTCATGTGATCGAGGTGGTCAGCGATGGCCTGGGAGTGGGATTGCCAATGGTAATAACCGACGTGGTGTCCGGCTAATATATCCAACTTCCAATGACACCACCCAGCCGTCCCCACGACCTGGTAAGAGATCTTCCATCAACACGGCGCGGCTGCGAATGAAGAGTATATAAGCTGCCCAATGATCGCTCACCTCTAGTTTTGTGGTAGCGGGATATGTCCTATACATCATGGAATACCACCGAGAAAATCGCCGCCCTTTATACATCGCTCCACTCACGCTTCATTCTCTCCATGAGTTTCAGCTGTTGAAGACGGATGTAGCCTCCGTCAAAGCAACGTCGGCAATTGAGCTCGGCTATTGGTCCAACTGGAATGGGAAATCGCGGATGGTAACTCGTGTTCGTAGAGAAGGCAATTGGTGGGACATTCCAACGAGTGCGATATCTCCACTCGCGTCTCCCGAGAAAAATGCTAGGCGCACAAATAGGAGTTCAGAACAGACGCGCCCTATATATCTCTTGGCTGTGTTTGAGGTGAGAGAAGTCGAAATGACGACACGAGATGATGACAGTCTTTAGAGGCAAGAGAGAGCAAGGAAGACAAGTACATAAGTGATTGAATATCTCCTGTCTTGATGAAGATGTTGGATCAGTAGAGCAGCATTCGACGACTACCTCACTTCGCCAAGATGCAGCCCACTCTCCTGTTCCTCGCCGCGGCAGCCAGCCTCGTCCAGTCAGCAGCACTGGTCGAGCCCCGGCAGCAGCAGAACCTCTGCGATCTGTACGCCTACTGGTCCGGCAACGGCTACGAGCTGCTCAACAACCTCTGGGGCAAGGACGCGGCCTCCTCGGGGTCCCAGTGCACGTACCTGGACGGCGCCAGGAACAATGGCATCCAGTGGCACACGACCTGGAACTGGCAGGGGGCGCCGGACAACGTCAAGAGCTACCCCTATTCCGGACGGCAGGTTGCCCGGGGCAAGACGATTGCTTCCATCAACCGCATGCCTACGACCGTCAACTGGAGATATGACAACGAGAACATCCGGGCAAACGTTGCTTATGATGTGTTCACGGCGGCCAATGCGAATAACCCGAATTCTTATGGCGATTACGAGCTGATGATTTGGTGAGTCCAGTCTCTTCCCCTGGTTTTATGCGGTGGTCTGACAACATATGTGATAATGCGACAGGCTGGCGAGATATGGAAATGTGTATCCCATCGGGTCCAAAGTTACCTCGGTGAACCTGGCCGGCAAAACCTGGGATTTGTGGACGGGGTATAACGGTGCCATGAGGGTGTACAGCTTCGTCCCGCCGTCCGGCACCATCAAGAGCTTCAGTGCCGATGTCAAGGAGTTTTTCAACTACCTGCAGAGGGACCACCAGTATCCCGCAAGCAGCCAGAATCTGATTGGTAAGTCTCTTTGGTATTGACCATGTTGATATCTTTCATGGCGTGCTGACCTATGGATGTACCCAGTGTTCCAAGTTGGTACCGAGGCCTTTACTGGAGGACCGGCGACGTTCTGGGTGGATCAATGGACGGCGGATGTGAACTAAAACGAAAGTTGAAACGAATCATGCCGGGTGTATATTGAAGGGATAGTATATAGTACATGTCAAATCATATAGTGTGTCAATAAGTTGTATCAAGCTGCCGTGGTGTCTTCTACATGTATCACTTGTGTCTTTCCAACACCCATACATTGTGCCACAAGCGGCTTCAAACTCTCTACCCCCATCGAAGAAACCCTTGAACGCCCTAAACGGGCAGAAAGCGCGCGGTAACTCCGGAGCGACCTTGGTGAAATGCTCCCGAGACCTGCTCTTGGACTTGACCTCAGCCCCCCACGAGTTGTGTCGAAACTGGAAGATACCGCTGATGGAAGCGCTGGGAAGCCATTTAGCGTTCCTTGCCCTGAGGTGCCGTACGTCAGAACCAAGACCTTGACGACTGTTGAGATTTTCTGCTCTTTCATGAGATCCCAGAACTCCCTAGCGGTATCTAGCACGTTGTCGGATATGTCTTGGTGTGCATCAATTACGATGGTTATCCTCTCGACCTGAGCCCCAACCGAGACAAACAGTTGCAGCCAGTCCTTTTCCGTCCTGGAAGCAGCAAAGTCGGCCTCGTTTAGATGCCAGGTTTGTGTCTCACCAACGCATTGGTCGACGATCTGTTGAACCAGTGATCGGAGAATGTCAATAACTGAAAGACGGCGGACCGAGGGTGAGTTACTCCCCAAGTACCACACCACAGGTACCCCCGCTGAGCGAAGGAGCTGGATTAACTCGCTAGCGATATCCCTGGATTGCTCAGCTCGCAAGCGCAGGCCTGGTAGCTGCAAAAGTGCCGAATCAGTGCTCGATATCCAATCGCGGAGCTCCTGGGAAGTCCAAATAGACGAAGGGAGGAAGTTTCCTCGAGCCCGCCTTCGGTCTCTCATGGTAGTGGCTAGTTCGAGAGCCGAGGTCGGGTTGAAAGGGATGTTGACAAGATACCTTGCCACTCTCTCTGGGATGAAGGGGAGCAGTTTGGCGACGGAGGGGTTGGCATGCAAGGGAAATACCGGTTCTGCTGCTACGTTTAGCTGCACAGGACTAGCCTGTTCCAAGATAGTGCGGATACCACTGATCTCGAGATGAATGCGTCGAGTTTCGGCTTGGTGGGCAATGGCAGACTGCTCGCGCAACCGCTGAAAGTGATAGTTGATGTTGTGTTGGATGTCTTGAAACTCAAGTGGCCATGGCTTTAATACGGCACTCAAGACTTTCTTCACCGAGCTGCGATGTGCCTTGTCGTACCACTTTGTTGCCCTGATGCAGAATTCGATGATCTGGACGTAGACTTGTGCGAGAGTTGCCTGCATCCTTTCAGTCGGGTAGAGCTTGTTCGAGACAAATTCAGCTTCAGGAAGGACTGTGGCTATCTCGGCAAAGGCCTGGGCAATTTTGGCCGAAAGTTCTTCGTGATTTCTGGTTGCAATAAACAGAAACTTCATGGCTCCCCATATGATAGCGGTGTATTCAGCATGTGACGAGACAAACGTGTCGACGACCTTTTCATACTGCAGCATTCGTGAGGACAGCGTCTTCCACCACGATCCCAGTTTAGCGGCCTGCTTCCGTCGTTTCTCTTTTTTGGCTTCGGATCTGTCGTGGCTTTCGGCGAGGACTCTCATGACATCTTGAATCGAGGATTTCTGGGAAAGCCATGTGTTTTTTTCCTTTGGCGAGAACCGGCTCTGGTGAAAGTCAACTGCCTGGCGATATGCCTTTTCAACAATCCCGAGAGGCCCTGATGATTTGGAGATTTGGTCATTCGGGGGCGGGAGATACCAATCTGTGAGACTTTCGCGCCTGATAATGGCCGTAACTTTAGGGTATCTCGACTTAGTAAGTTCCATATCGTATGTCGTTGATCGTGTGAACTGATAGCTCGTTGGCGACTTCACTGTTCGGTTGAATGAGTGAGTGATCTTGATGAGCAAACTGTATCGGAGCCTTACTAGTTCACCGGAGCGTCGAGATCATGGTATCATCGAAGCGCCATTACCCCTCGTGCTCATCAAATACACGCGACGACACAGGCTGCCTCAGCTTTCCTTTTTGATCGGTTTCTGCCTAGACTAACCGCCGCGTGGATGAGCACATCCGTCTAGACGACTCGTGGCCTATCAATATGAACTTGGGTGGTTACATCTCGAACCAACACGCATGCCGCTAAGAAGCCCATGGCCTCTTTCCCGACCGCCCCCACCGGCCTGCATCCTCTTTGCACTACCGCACTTTTTTTGAGAAGCGAAGAGGGGAAGTGGTAATGCTCCCAAAATCACTACATGTATTCACCAGGCAGTGCATCTTTATCAAACTTTTTGCTACACAGCAATTTCGTGCCACATTGAAACCAGTGTAAGAGCGATCAACATGCAGTCGCATCATCAACACGAAGTCGATACCGAGCGAGATGAAGATGCGGGCACGTTGCTTCGTGGTATGAATAAAACCATTTCGAGAGACTACAGCGATATACAACCAGACCAAACTGTGCTGTACGTCCGTGCTAAGAAACGAGATGACGGCGACAAGAATCCGGCTCGAAACCGAGGCACCAGTGGCATTGACCAGGACCAGGACGAAGAGGTGGCGAGTGTCAGTAATACCAAGTCAGATGTTGATGAAAGGGACACGATGAAGCCAAAGGAACACATGGAGCCTCTATTCAAACTGGAGCAAGAGCGGTTATTACAAAAGGCGGAACACGTTGTAGAGCGCAGGGAGCGGGAGGAGCAACGGGAAGAAGAGGAAATTCAAAAGAAAGCAGAGGCTGCTACCGGTATGCACTTTTGTTACCTGATCTGGCAAGTTGCCGTCTGGTGCTAACGGCTTCTCAAGAATTCAACGAGGACAGGATTGTCGTTGACCTGGAATCTCAGGTAAAGCTGGGTGCTGAAATCCAAGGGAAACTCTCCAGTATTCCCGGTCTTAACCTTTCTGACAGCGATCCCAACTACCACTTAATCGAGTACCTGACCAAGTCTCTGGCAAGATTGTCCCTTGAAAACACGATGCTCAAGGAGACTACCTTAAAAGAACCGCCGAGGAGTCTGAACAAGGAGCAAACAACAACGAGGTCGAAGAGAAAGCAGCGCCTGGTAGTATCGGGACAGAAGGAATGTCAGCGCCGGTGGGAGAAATGCCTCCCAAATTTGGAGAATATCACGTTGTGTACTGTTCCAGCGGGAAATACAACAACTATCATGATGTCCCAAGAGTCTTCCAAGGAGACTCGAGATTTGACCATCTTCGGGGGAAGCAGGGACTTCCCAACATGGTCGCCCAATTTAAAACGGACCCAAGCCTGGTGTTTGCCGTCCTGCACGAGTATTATTGCTCATGTTGCGGTGGGCCGGACTACCAGCGACAGGTCGGGTACATCAACGGCAAAACAATTGCGGATTCACCGCCAGCAATAAGCACGACAAAATACGTCGCGTTGAATCCGGATTTGATGGGGACACTGCATCGCTTGGCAAAGGCTCACCCGGAACGCTTCAAAGGGTGGAATCTGGCCAACATGTCTAGCTTGTCTTACGAGCCTCACTACACCTTCTACGTCCATCACAGTGCATTCCTGGAACTTGCTGATGCCAGTCATCTCTCCGCCTTCGAAGCTGACAGCATCAAGCTGGTTTGTAACTGGTTTGTCGAGAACTTCAAGGACGACTGGGACGAAGCCGATGAGTTGTTTGCTCGGGGAAAGACGACGGCCAAACACTACCGGAAGCTATTCTTGCCAGATGGACTAATGATCGGCAACCACAGCACAGACACACCAGGCATCATCAAGGCGTACAAAGTCATGCCATACCCATGGCACTTGCCAGAAAACGCCAAAGGAGACAGGTCAGCCGAGGTCTACAGATGGGAGTTTAACGGTACTTTCAACAAGTATTACAATGTCGAGTCATTGGTCGATGTGAGAACTCGAGAGGGGGACATTGTTGGTGAGAAAGAGGAAGTCGACATCACATCGCTCACTATATTCCCTGTGCGATTCGCTAAACCAGGAACCTACGAAAAGGTGGTGGCACGTGGCAGCAAGTTGTGGGCATACAGAAAACAGAAGCTGATCGCATACTGTGAACCCGATCTTGACCAAAACGGCGAGGACACCAGAGAGGGGTATGCAGAGCACCGATACATGGTAGACTACAAGATGTACAAAAGGATGCATCCACGAAAGAAAATATTCGAGGAACAGGCCGACGATTTGGGTTCTGAAGCAATGAACAAGACGGAACCCCCGAGCGACGACTTCCTCACCATCATGCCGCCAGAGGTTCACGCCTATGATCTCTCAGCCAAGATATGGAAGCTCATCAGAGTAGACTACATCACCGACGTTACCTGGAACAAGGAGGCATTTCGACGGCTAGTGGTGCCCCCAGAGACCAAAGAGCTCATTCAGGCAGCCGTTACGGCTCACGGGAGTAACATGACTGCCGCTCGGGACATTATCGCGGGCAAGGGACAAGGACTCCTGATTCTGCTACACGGGGGTCCAGGGACAGGGAAGACGTTGACGGCTGAAAGCATCGCGGAAACACAGGAACGACCGCTGTACCGAATTACCTGTGGTGATATCGGTAGTGAGCCAAGTGAGGTTGAAGAGGCAAGTCTCCCTTTCACTCCAAAATAGCCCAGTTTTCTGACAACGCCTGCAGTATCTCCAGTCTGTACTTGCTATTGGAAAGGCATGGGGGTGCGGTAAGAATCACCACATGCACTGCAGAGAAAAGATGCCGTGCTGACCTGACCCATTGAAGTGGTCCTTCTGGACGAAGCCGACGTCTTCCTCGAAGAGCGGACAGTTGTTGATCAAAAACATAATGCAATTGTATCTGGTAAAGTCCTCCTAACCACAGACATCTGATGCCCCATAGCTGGTCGCACAGATAGATGTATACCTAACTGACCATCTCTCCAACCAACCTAGTCTTCCTACGGCACGTGGAATATTACGACGGCATCATGATCCTGACAACCAACAGAGTGGGCACATTCGATGAGGCGTTCAAGAGCAGAATCCACGTAGCCATCCGGTACAAGAACCTGGACGAGGAACAGCGTGTTGAGATTTGGCGCAACTTTATCCAACTGCTCGACAAGACCAAAGAGCGCATTGATACCGACGATCTCAAGCTCAACGTCAACAAACTCGCCACACATGACCTCAACGGACGCCAGATCCGAAACGTCGTCACTCTTGCACGATATCTTGCCAAATACCGCAAGCAAATGCTGGTGTACAAGCATATCCAGGATGCGTTGGCCTCGGTGGTCAAGTTTGACAAGTATCTGCTTGAGCTCAAGGGCCACCAAGATGATGAGTGGGCCAGAGAGAGCAGACTTCGTTGACGATACAATTTCAAGCCTTGGGAAGATTCTGCATCGGGCCAGGTGGGAGGACTTTTTCGGCGGGGAACAATAACGGTGGGTAGAAATGCTTCTTCACACGCTCCGGCCACGCGTGACCTCCCGTGGACGTCTACACGTACTTCTTTTCGTTTTTGTCTTCTACAGAAGAAATTTCTCGGCCAGTTCACGTAGCCCCTAATTACTATCACGTTTGTAAACGACACCTCCAAGAACACGCACTTTACACACAGAATGTGCCATCTTTACTCTCATTGGCGAGCCTTCCAATCAACCCCTGACCGGACAGCTCCATGATCCTTCTCACTCAACCAGTATCTTTTGCAGTCTCCCAGGCTCCACCCGATCTAGATCTCTTGGGTATCTCTTGGGCTTACCAAAATGTTCTGCAGGATGACACAGAATACGACACGCCGAGTAAAGACAAGAAAAAGACGAGAAAGTTGGAAGAGCTTGTTCCTTACAAGCAAAGACCAAGCTTTGAGAAGAGTCATGTCCTGCAAAACATGCGTGCTTCCTTACCACGACCATTGGTCTTGGCTTGAAGTTTTCTTCCAAGCCAGATCTCGATCGCGTTATAAACTGCTTATAATCTTCACAGGGAAAGCCTTCTCCTTCTTGATGTTCTGCTGTCTCTCTACTTTGTTTAGCAGATTTTATTCTTTCTTGCTGGGATAGGTATCTCTTTCCATATCAATTCTATTCAGGAGTGTCTCATTCAGCCGATCAGTATTCAACTCTGGGACTCGCCACCCAGCAAGACTTTCTTTGCTTCCTCTCACTCAGAATGTGTAAACCAAGGGTCGATGCACCATCGTCATGGGTTGGATCTGTTCTCGAGTCTTGTCCGAGTCTTGGAGGTTTCTGGCGTGTTGGCTTGGCAGCATGCGATATCAACGCGCACAAGCAACTGCCATCCACACCCACAGTCAAGTGCAGTCCATCAGAACCGGACGACTTCATCAAGTTATGCGCCCATTTGAGCCCAAACACGTTCATAAGCCCCCTCTTTAGAAACCAAGAAACAGAAAAAAAGATCTCTACGCTCACATATCGATCGGCAGTGTGAAGAGATGGCGAGAGGGCAACGTGTTTGGGCAGCACCCATCGGCTGATTCTCCTGTGCTTGCTAAGAAATACCAAGGAATTGGGTGGTGGAACTATCTTTCCAGGCTGCTGCCAACACTCTTCGCCAAGCCACCGATGGCCACAGCGTTGTTTTCTTTCCCCCTTTTTGCAGTGGTTGGTGTTCTGGGGATGTCGATCGTCGTATATGTACAGGGCGCACTATATATGATCACCGCTAAACAGCCACGGACTTCAAATTCCGTTGCAGAAAATAACATCTGATGCACTGGTGTCTTACATTTCCTGAGCGTTTTCCACCATGTGTAGATCCGGCATTGTTGTCCGAGTGGAGACCCAATGAGATTTCGAAATAGGGGTGACCTTGGAACGACCCCCACATACAAAGTTGAAGTAGGTCTTGAGACTTCCAAGACTTCCAAGATTCCTCCAAGCCTCCAAGACACTTGGCCTTGTCAGACTGAAGAAGACCTGGAAAGACAAAGAATCAGCAGAGCACCACAACAAAAGACAATACCAACACATTCTTATGCACCCAAACATCAACTCGGGCGTATTTTCGGATGCAAGAATACATGTTCACTTTTGCTTGTTTTTGAATCTGACGAAAAGGGCTGACAATGGCCAAAAGAGACAAAATATGACCTCATAGTTTGTTGTTAATCAACTCGGCACGTTCTAGCCGAACTCCCAGGCTGGCCAAGGCTGACAAGTCCAAGGCCAAGCAGTTCTCTACGCAAGGCCGAGAAGGCCAAGGGAAGCCGAGACTTGGTGTAACATGATGAGCACCAATTGCCTTGCCATATGTTTCCTGATATCCGCAGATCATGCAGCAGCAGCAGTTTGCTTGATTCTTTCCTCAGCTTGTCGACTGTTTTTTCCTGCTGACAACAGAGCTCTTGTCCAGTGATTTCGATGCTGAACCCTTTCCCCTTCGGCCTCTTCCGCAGCTGCTGGATCAAGCCTTTTGCTCTTGCTGCACAGCTGAGGTGATCGTACTTGGCAGCCAAGGTCAAGAGAGAGATGTTACTCCGACTGTTACTCGATCTGAAGCTGATCGTCTGCACAAGGACACACCCTTCCCTGGATCCCGGGCTCTTGTTTTTGATTACAAGCATCCAGGGAGAGTGGGATTTCACACATCAAGATCCGGGACCCATGCCCCCTCGTTTCAATGAGGCTCGGGAAGAACTGGAAGCACAGAGGCAAGTGACACCCACAAACAAACCGTCTGGCTTCGCGCCTGGGCATCTACCTGTATCCGCGGGATACGGGGGCGGAATTGGCGTTTGAAGATTGTTGCCCTGAGCACCCCCCTTGGCGGGAGGACGTTGACTTTTATCGGGATCACACACAATCCCCCATCCCGTTCTCTCCCCTATACCAGTATGGGCATTGTGTACTGGTACCCCCCCCAGATATCCCACGCAGGCGTCACCGGCCCGTTAAGAAGGAAGCTGATCTCCCCATTCTCCGCCCGCCATGGAGTGATTTTCTTTCTTGTATCTTTCTTTTCTTTTATTCTCTTGGTCTTTTCTTGGATTCATTTGGCTTCTTTCTATTTTCGGGTGTGTGGATTGTGGTGTGACGCCAGGCTGGTTTACTGTTAGGGAAGTGCTGGTCACATCTTCGCGCGTCATTTTTCTTTTCTTGTGTGTTTTGCCTTTGTTATTAAGAACTTGGCCTTTGCTTTCTCTTTCGTTTCTCTTCCCCCTTTTCCTCTCATCAGCCACAAGACAAAACAAAACTTGCCGGACAAGACCTCATACCTGCAGACACACTTGCTAGCCAAGGCTTCACGCCGCCGTGGCAAAGCACCACTATCACCACCTTCTCCTCGTCCTCCTAATATCTTACAGCATCCATCATCCCTGACATTTGTTGTCTTCCAAAGTCAACATGCCTACCCTAAACCTCAGCGAGCTCAACATTGTGTTGGCGGTCTTTGGCGCCTTCACTCTGGTCTATGGAATCATCTCGTCCAAGGTCAAGAACAAATGGTTCCTCGGAGAAGCTCGTGGGTGTCCTTGATACGCCCCGTCTGAGAGTTTGAAAGTCACTGACCAAGGTTTTCTCCCATGGTGTAGTCCCGGCGATGCTTCTCGGCATTATTCTGGGTCCCATAGCCGCCAAGTTTATCGATGCGGACCGCTGGGGCTCTGCCGAAGCCGGCCAGACGTCCGAAATCACTCTTGTTCGTACCACCATTAGGCCCCCTTCAGTCCCGTGAAGCCGGCACAGCCAAACAATATCGGTAACGGACAGAACTCTAACATAAAGTGAACACACAGGGCATGACCCGCGTCGTCATCGGCGTCCAGCTCGTCATCGCGGGCTTCCAGCTCCCCGCCAAGTACCAAAAGCTCCGATGGAAGGAGATGCTCATCCTCCTGGTCCCGACCATGACCATCATGTGGCTGTGCACCGCCCTCTGTATCATCGCCACGATTCCCGGCCTCACCCTCCTGGCGGCACTGGTCATTGCCTCCTCGGTAGCTTGCACAGACCCCGTGCTGTCGCAAGCCGTTGCCAAGGGCCCCTTTGCGGATATGTACGTCGCCAGAGACCTGAGAGAAATTATCTCTTCCGAAGCCGGCGCCAATGATGGGTTTGGGTTTCCGTTTCTGATGCTGGCCACATACTTGATTCGGCACGCCAACGGCCCCCACCAGCCTACCGTGGATCCTACCAACAAATTGCTTGCCAGAGCCGGTGATGTGGGGAGAAGCGGCGGTGGACTGGGGCTGGCTATGGGCAACTGGTTCTTGGAGACGTGGTTGTACACCGTCGTCATGGGTGCTGTGATTGGCGCCCTCCTGGGCTTTGTCTCGTGGAAGGCGCTCAAGTTCGCCCTCAAGAAGAAGTGGGTTGACGGGGAGAGTTATGTGCTTTACCCCACGGCTCTTGGTGTAAGTCCTTTTCCCTCTTCCCATGCAAAATCGAAGTCCTGCTGACAGTTCAACAAAAGCTCTGGATTGTAGGTGTTTGCGGTCTCCTCGGCACCAATGACTTTCTCTCCTGCTTCATGGCCGGCACCGTCATGAACTGGGACGGCGAGTACCTCCGCGAGTGCCAGGACAGACATGACGAGGTGAACTCGGTCGTCGACGTCATCCTCAACTTTGGTGGCTTCATGTACATTGGGAGCATCATCCCCTGGAGTGAGTTCCACCAGCCCGACACCACCGGGATCACTATCGGCCGACTCTTCGCTCTCGGTTTCCTCGTTCTAATCTTCCGCCGCATCCCGGCCGTTCTCATGATGTACAAATTCATGCCCAAGGTCGTCAAGAACTGGAAGGAAGCGGTCTTCATGGGATATTTTGGCCCAATCGGCATCGGAGCTGTGTTTTATGTTGAGCATACCAGACACCTCTTCCCCAAACTCGGGGAGGGCGACATTGAGGAGACCACCATCATCCGCCTTTTGATCCCAACCATCTACTGGCTCGTTCTGTTTTCGATCATCGTCCACGGCCTGTCCATCCCGGCACTGAATGCGATCTACAAGTACTACGGCGTGAAGCCCATCCAAGACGACGCCATGGAGATTTCGAGAAAGTCGATCCGGGTTCCCACCCCCACCAACGCTGAAGTGGGTGACGAGGACTACTTTATCGCTTACAACCGCTTCTCTCGGCCCATGTTCAGCAACGCGGAGCTGCCTGTGTTTGGTCTCAACGGCCGGTCTATTACTATCGACGATAGGATCTCGAAGAAGAGGATGAGCATGTCGGAAAAGACCACCCAGAACAGCGAGTACCGGCCGCAGACGGCACAATAAGCCGCCTCGCGTTTTCTGGGAGCCCTGCTGGGAAGCGTTTCCGTTTTTTTAATGACCCCATGAATTGTGTATAACTCTCACTTTTAATTATACAAATTCTCTTGTCTGAGTTGAAGACATAAATAGAGATACGTTAGAGATAAAATCTATTTTCTATGTACTAATCTTCTGCCGCCTTGTTCATGTCTTGTTTAGGTACCTTACCCACGATGGGTTCAGGGGTAGTAACGACAGGGGAGAGGCCGGCAACCATGACCTTTCTACCTGTGAGTTGTGGTGCCCGATCATCAATATTTGCAGAGCATCATATTCCAAGCTCCGTCCTTCTTACCACAACCTCAACGCCGAAGCCGGGTTACTTTTCAGAAAAAGAATTCTGTCTTATCATCAACGACCTAGGATAGTGGAGCAGAAAGGATCAAAAACATACAACACCAGGGATTCCCCAGTGGTCACCCACCTGAGTACTGATCTGGCGCTTCTAAGCTTATCTAGGGCAGAGCGGACGGGATGCCGAGTTTTCTTAGAGCTATGGTCGTATGTGCTCTTTTGGGTCAGTAATTGAGATTATCTCTCTAGACGGTGTGTGATTGTGGTGAAGGGTGAACCTCGCACTATCGGTTGACTTCGTTCCTGGAAGTCCCAGGAATAATGTTGTGGGAAGGAATTTGCAAGAAACTAAGGACTGGATGGAGACGTATGCTTCTGCCTGCCGATCTTAAACGCCAGAGCAAGAACGCTGAATGCGGCATCTAGCCACCTTCGCCAGAAGTCCCCTCCAGCCGCAACAGACGCTGATCATGCCCCTGGCGGCATCACCATCGCAGTCAGCACATAGTGAACTGTGCTGATGAGCTTCTATACAACCTGCAGCAGTTGATCCGAGTCCAGTAGTAATCCGTCAAGATCTCCGTCGATCTGAGCTGACCTTGCAGTTTGCCACTCGCTCTTGTGCCCTCTTGCCGCCTTGGTGCGTCCAATATTCCATTATCCTACTCTTATGCCAAGCAGATGCAAGTAGACTTATACCCTACTGTACAAACAGTTAAGCACTCTTCGGGCGGGTGATGGAGCCTATATCAGTCATGTTTTGCTTCCCCTCCATGTTGGTAGTTGTTGGCGTCGGGAACTTTTGAAGAGGCAAATGCATCCTTCTCTTCTCAAGGTAAAAAGACAGAGCCAAGATGCCTGGTAAGATATCGCCAAACTTGCGACACCTTGGCGCAGGACATAGACCATAATGGTGGGTAGTACAACCACACGGGATGCTAAAACGTTGGCTCAACATCGTCTGCTCAAGTCAGAAAGGCACCTTTTATTCGTGTACACAGAATGTTGCCCCCCACCACGTGGTTCAAGGAACCCAGCAGACCATTCATCTCTGCTTTCTTTGCTTTGGACGGGAATCCTTCCACATGGTCCCCCATGCTCGGTATTGGATGGATTCCATGCAGTCCGACTGGAAACACAACCCTGAGCCACGCTACTGCAGGTCGACGTTACATTGCGCACTCAAGGTTCGGAATGTCCGCGGGAACTAGTTTAGCTCCTGAGAGAAAGGGGGATCGTTGCTAGATTCTGATATTAGTGCGAGAAGTTTATCTCAATATCACCGACCACCACTGAACTCGTATCTGTAGGATTGGGAATGGCACAAGGGACTGACTGTAATACACAGCCAGATAAAATGGGTATGACTGGGGAGCTATACCGGGAATAAGACCACTGGCGTACCACCTGCGGGCTACAGAGAAGTCACCACTGCAAACAGAAACTCGCAAAAGGGTACAAATAAGATCATGCAATATTGCTCTTATGTCTTTGGCTGAGACCAAACCCGCCTCGACGGTGCGTTCCTGTATCTACAGGATGTCATCTTTGAACCGCCGCGCTGTGTAGCTGTGCCCCTGTGAGACATGCGGTTCCCAGCGGCAAGTCCATTCATTTTTGGACAGATTTCGTCCGTTACTTGCATGCACCACCCCAGCAAGGTGCCTGGGAAGGATTGGGGTACGTGTTGCGCATAAAAAACCACGGCGCCGAACGCAGCCAAGACCCATCCCTTCTGTTCTTTCAGTTCTTCAACGGATCGTCCGGACGGATTCCGGGTCAAGAGAAGATGAAGGCCCCCAAGTCCCAAAGAGCTGACGCGCAGTGCCCTTTCCATACCTACTGCACTTTTGGAAGAGTTACCCTCTCGCTGAAATCTGGGGGGCCGATCTTAGTAGAGGTGCAAGAAGAGTAACAGGCTCGCGGGAAACTTTACCACACTGGCACTGGATGTTGCGGCACAGCGCTGCTGAGATCACACAATATCGCACGGTTTACGCCGCAATCCTGTCAGTGTTGGCCGAGGCAGCTCGGGGTCTAAAGTATACTTACATTCAGGGTCGTACCACATCGGATGGGCACATATCAATTGTGGTTCTCCTCCCGTGCAGAACACCTCGTGGTTTCTTCTGGTCCCGTCTCGTCATGCAACACCAGGTTGCGTTTTCAAGCCAGCATCTCGACACCCGCAGCCACACACGGTGCCCGGCATCAGAATTAACGACTACACGAACACGGAGGAAAGAAGAAGAGCAGGAGAAAGAATTTTATCATATTACATCAACCGAGTCGATTTAATGGGCACCTGAACGTCACCCCCTTTTCCTCGATCGAACCCCCGAACCGACGACAAGATGGGCATATACGGCCCCGAAGGGTCCCTGACGGGTCTGCTCAACGCCACGGACAACTCCAATGAACCCAGACAGTCGATTAATGAGGCGGGAACAATCATCGGACTCTGCGCTACCTTCATGACGATCGCATGGCTCTGTGTGGGGTTCCGGATGTACACGCGGTATAATATCGTCAAGAGCCCAGGACTCGACGATCTTTTTGTGATTTTCTCCCTGGTCACCATGAGTGCGAACCTCATTGTGATCTGCTTATCGACCAAGTCCGGGCTGGGAGAGCATATTTTCAGTTTGGGACTTCTGAGTGACCCGCCAGATGTTTCCGTCGTCACCGAGTTCTTTAAGGTTTGTGGCATCCTGGTTGGGATGATGTTCAACATCGATCTAACCGGCAGTAGAAATCCTACGTCTTCAACGGGACTTATTGCATGGCAACCGCCTTCATCAAGATCTCTCTGCTGCTGCAATACATGCGCCTCTACCGCCGCGGAACATGGCTCTTCACCATCTGCCAGTACACCCTCGGCTTCACCGCGCTCTGGGGCCTGGCCTACAGCATCATTGCGTGGTTCCCCTGTTCCAACATTTCGGACTACTGGTATATTGCGACAGACGGGAGCACCAACGACGTCAAGTGCTGGGGGTACGGCTCGCAAAAGATTGTCGACTTCAAGGCCACCTACGAATCCCACGCAGCCATCAACGTAGCACTCGACTTGCTTGTCATGGCTCTTCCTATCCCGCTCTACTTTGACTCGGACGCCCACAAAAAGACGAAATGGGGTCTCGTTGGCATCATCGTCATGGGCACCGTCGTCAACATCTTTTCTCTCTGGCGGTTGGCCGTGACCATCCAGAACCAAGTGACCACCTACCCGACGTTTGATCCGACGTGGTACAGCCCGACTCCGATGGTCATGGCCGGGTTGGAGATTGCCTCGGCGTGTATCTGCGCGAGTGTCCCCGTGTTTTGGGGGCCGATGTTGTCGTCCGCATCGCAACTGCTGGGCAGTATCTTTGTTACACATGAGGTGAAGGTGACGAGCGAGCATCGGTTCCAAGGACTGGGGTCGAGGGACGCTTTTGGGGATCGGGATTTGGAGATGCAGACTGCCTCTCTCAGCCGGCAGGGGAGCGAGGCGAACTTGCACAATGCCGCTGGTTCGCCTCGAAGGAAGACGAGGGTGGAGGAGTGGGCGGATAAGGGGGGCAGGAACTTGAAGTATCAGGAGACGTGGTTGCAAAAGTGATTTGGACAGGTCTCATAAATGTGAATGGAAAGTGAGAGGATATACAAGGGGCTGCCATAGCTTGGACATGATAGATGATACCCATAAACCTACCTTGTTGATGTACGATTCCTCTTGACTGGGTGTAATTTTGCGATGTCCAGATGTCCCAAGACAAGGTCAGAAGCTGTGGTTCCCCTCCAAGTGGCTGGTTGATCGTTGATGCACGCATCCAAAACACCTTCACCAGCTGCCAATGGGAACTCGGTGCAGCAGCAGCTCTCACCCATCGGAAAGGGGAAGGGCGGGGGAAGCTGTGTCACCTGTCACCACGCCAGACAGAGCTATATAAGAATTGTCCAGTGGGTGGTCGACATCTCTCGACCGAACAGCACACAAAACTCCCCCAACCCCTTCTGCTTGTGCATCCCGACGTCCAGCTGATAGACAATGCCAAGTGCAGATCTTGGTGCTCATGCCAAGAAGAAACCAAACCCCCTTCGGTCAAGCTCAGAACAGGCTCTTCTCATCATCCCCACAAATCCCGCGATAGCCGCAGCTCCCGAGTGGTGGGAGGGGACGTCGATCATTCCGGGTTCGGGCCGCCACAGCTCATTCTTAGAGGCTGGAGGGACAAGGACGACATGCATGTCTCAGCTTCGGTGGCCACAACACACACCATGAGTGGTTCACTCGTTTCGTTCGGGGCTTGTCGGGGAGACACAGCTGCATCTGCAATTGGAGAAGTTCATCTTGTCTCTCGAGGTCCCCGGTCACGATGCACACAAAGGAGCCACGCTGGAATGCCCACCAGCATATGCGGCCGACCGATGATCATCGTGGGACAATCCCAGGGGTCCTGTAGGATGTCTCAATTGACGATTCAGCCAGCCACGAGTTTTTCTTGTGGTTTGCTTAAAAAGAGAGCATTCCGTAATATTGGTTCAAAAACCTCAGTTCTCCTCTTACTCACTGCCATCTCCAGTCGTCGCACCATGTCGACGCCAATCCCTCAACCACCTGGCCTCCCAGTGCTGGGCAACATTTTCGATATCGACCCGAGCAATACTTGGTGGTCACTAAAGACATTGGCAGAGAAATACGGTTCGTTTGACATCTTTGCCAATTGTTCTCAGCAAGAAAGATGCTGACAGTTGAAAACAACAGGCGAAATCTTCAAGATCAAAGTCCTCGGCCACCAAATCGTCTTTATCGCAAGTGCCGCCCTGGCCGAGGAGATTTGCGACGAAAAGCGCTTCCGCAAGTACGTCGGAGGTCCGATCGTCGAGATCCGCTACAGCGTGCACGACTCCCTCTTCGTCGCCTACGAGCACGAGGAATCATGGGGGATTCACCACCGCATTGTCGCGCCACACTTGTCGCCCGAATCTACCGCTGGGCATTTTGACGAGATTCTTCTCTGCACCGATGAGCTGATCGCCAACTGGAAGACCCACGGTGCCACCAAGTTTCAGCCGCTGAAGGACCTCAACAACCTCAACCTCGAAGCGACAACGCTGTCTTTGTTTGGCAAGAAGCTGGGCGTTATCGGCGCGGCGGAGGAACACCCCATGATCCAAGCGATGGAAGACGCTACTTCCGAAGCTATGAAGCGGCCCAACCGCCCGAAACTTCTCAACTGGTTGGTGTACGGGGGCAAGTTCAAGAAGGCAACAAAGGTTATGCGGTCTTTTGGTGCCGAGATTGTCAAGTACCGCCACGAGCACTCGACCGGCCGCAAGGATTTGCTGTCGGCGCTGATGAACGGCACCGACCCGGAAACAGGCAAAAAGTTGACAGATGAACAAGTCATTGATGAGATCGTCACCATGCCCATCGGCAGCTCGACCGCGCCGTGCGCACTCACCAGTTTGATCATGTTTTTGCTGGAGAACCCTGAAGTGGTCACTCGCGGCCGAGAAGAACTCGGCAGGGTGGTTGGGAAAGACCAGCTTCACCACGACCATTTGGATCGACTGGAGTACATCAAAGGTGTCGTGCGAGAGACGCTGCGACTCAGCCAAGCTGCACCGGGGTTCAATATCGAGCCCATCCCCAAGACGAACGGGGACAAGTCACCTGTCCTTCTGCAAGGTGGGAAATACCAGGTGGCGCACAACCAGCCCATGATCATTGTTCTGGCGGGGGTGAACAGAGACCCCGAGGTATTCGACGAGCCCCACAAGTTCAAGCCGGAGAGAATGATAGGGGAAAACTTTGAGAGGCTGCCAGCTGGCGTGAAGAAGTGGTTTGGGAACGGAAAGAGGGCGTGTATCGGGAAGCACTGGGCTTGGGAGTTCTTGGAGGTTGTCACGGCGAAGCTGATCAAGGAGATCGACTTTGAAGTGGTGGATTCGAATTACGTGTTGAAGCAGGACGGATGGTTTAATGTGAGGCCTATTGACTTTTACGTCAAGGCCAAGGCGAGGGCTTGATGATTTGACGAGAAAGATGATGCATGTCGAATACCAAATGATGAGCTTTTGTTTACTTCTTTCGGCAATTTGTGCTCTCCTCTGTTCTTCCGTTCCGCAGCGGCTGTTCGTCTCGGAGTGATTGACTGTGTCTGGTGGAACACGTCAGCAGCCATTGTGTCGGAGACATCGTTGTTTGAGTTATTTCTGATACATGCTAACATTGTCGAAAGATTTCCAAAAGACGCTCCTTTTCTTGGTCTCTCCTCTGCATGCCCGCCGTCCACATGGTCGGGAACTGTTCAAAGGTCAAGTGGCGCGTCCATGCATCGGTGATTCGAGTGTCTGAAGACCCCGACTGGCTCACTCCTTTGTGATCCTTTTTGACTTTGGCTAGGCAGTTGGTTCGGCTTAGTTCGTTGACCGTTAGTGGCGTTCAACCGAGTCCATTCGTCAGCACCGTCCAACTTAGACATGCTTAGACACAGGGTCTGCATGGCCCTAGTCGGCTTCGGCCTCGTTTATGCATCTTTCGGATTCCAGTTCGTGCAAGACGGTCCCAAGTGACGTCGAGGTCGTCTTTGCAGGCGTCGCCGAAGGAACCAGAGAGGCAAACCTCGGGCGGAATACCGGCGAGCCAGCTGCACGAGTAGCTCCAAACACCAGGAATCCCACGGAACAAACCATGCGGGCTTTGAGCCCCGGAGCTCTGCTGAATCAGGGAGGAAATCGAATATATAACCAAACACCCCATCGCCTCTCCAATCGATTTCCCTTTTTCCTCATCAGCATTCAACACTCAACTTCATCTACACCTTCTACTCAAAAAGCACAACCCACATTCGCTTAGAAAACCCAAAGCATCAAAACAAACACAACAAAAAAGAAAACCCCCGACTTTTCCCAACCCAGACCCAATCCCGACCCATCCCCCAAACAACGACAACAAACCGCCAAGATGAAGTTCATTGCTGCCCTCGCCACCATCGTCACCGCCGTCTCGGCCGTCACCATCTCTCTTCCCTCGGGAGTCAGCATTCCCTCGGGCGTCACCTTGCCTTCTGGTGTGACCGTCGTGACCGCCGCGCCCTCGGCCACCGCCGAGGCTGCCGCCGGCTCCGACTCGGACGCCAAGAAGCTCAAGCAGCGCGGTGCCGAGGGAGGTGCTCATCACTACCGCGCCCGTCAGAACATCCCCGGCCTCCAGAGCAGCAGCGCTACCGCCCAGACAACTGCCGCCGCTGATCGCAAGGCCAAGTACTAAAGACATTTACAATGTCTTGGTTCTTTGTTTCTTCTTCCGGAGGAACGTTTTACGGTTGGTTTTTTTTTCCGCGAAGAGATGATGGATTTCGATTTTTTGATGACGACTTGAGATTTTCGGTTTTGCGTTTGTCGATTGGTCGGACTATTCTTTTAATAATAATTCACTGGAATTCTTGTGGGGGATTAACTCGAGTCGGTCATTTCGAGGAAGGGAATTGGACCTCATTCTTGTTGAGGGGGGAAACTTTTGTTCAAGCGGAAAGGGGTTGTTCCTGGAAGCATTGCATGTTACTGGCTTTGTTTTTTTGTTGGAATTCTTTGGAATGAACTTCTAGGCGGAGAGAGTACGAGTGGAGGGTTGAAATGGCGGGAAAGGAAATAATCGTGTGGAGGAGCAAAGCTTTTCTTTTTCGGTTACTTCTAGGTAACGTGGTGTTTTTGTTGCAGTCATATCTTCTATCGGGTCAACAACGTTTGAGTTGCTCGGTAGTTGTCAATAATAATCTCATTGCGACATGATCTCTGTCTTGATATTTTGTCCTTCATCAGTGTGCTATTCCAAGTTGTGTGTGCATAAAGTCGTGAATGTCTCTGTAACTGAAGCCGATCAAGTCCGTACTCCAATGGTGTTGAATACTTTGGCAATTCGTGTATGATCACGGCAATTCTGCTTTTGGTGTAATCGATACGGCAGCTGGTGTATCCGGTAACGAAGTGAGTGTATCCGGTATGGAAGTTGAACCAGGTAGTTCAATGACTGCCCGCGAGCTCAGACTACTGCCGCCATCTTTGCTGGAGCGAGAGGGCACCGCCGTCACTGTTTTGATATGATCACCGGGCTTTGCAGACTGCATCAACTTCTCGACCGAAGAGATGACCGTGGAACTTGACAAGCTGAGTGGCGTAGTCAATGGGACCTGAGAAACCACTTTTGACTCATCACCTGCAAACATCTGCCGGGGAAACCCGCTGATAGGGAGCAGGCGTTGCGAATGGAGGTAGTCCTTCGATTGAAGACAGATGGAAATCCATGTCACTCCGTCTTGGGTAGCAGAGCAAATCAGTGTCTCGGCGGGGAGGTCGAACACTCCAGAGTCGCACATGGTGTTGATGATAGCGGTATCTATGTGAATCTCAAACTCCCTCTCAAGCCGGATGCCATGCTTTTCTTGTACGAGAAAGAACGGCTGAAAAGGACCATGAACAAGATTCCGCAAGATCTGACCCAGACCTTTGGTGTTTTGGCTTCCCGCATCAAACCTGCAGCGGATCGTCCCGAAAAATCCATACATACCAGGGGTTTTACGCTGGTAGGGAGCTCTTTTTTCGAAGTAGAACGAGCTGGCGATGAGGCGATGAGCGACTTCTTTAATATCGGGATTCTGGCTAATCTTGGCACGAGCTTCCTTTTCGAGACTTTCCATCTCTGCAAGATTGTCCAAGCTAGGTCTGTCACCTGAGAGTTGGACGTTCAGGCGGATGTTGGAGCGTGGTGATTTTCCGTCCGAGGTTTGAGAGGCGTATTCACTCCATACTCTCTCACAATGCGTCTGGCTGTCAAGCATGTCAAAGGCTGTTCGCCAGACGTATGAGAAGCCTGACGTATTTCGCTGCCGTTGCAATAGTTCGGCCTTCCCATTGGCATGGGCGTTTTGTGCAGTTTTGCCGAGGCCTGTGCCGATGGATAGAAGCATGTCGGCGCTGCGGTCGCTGACGTCGGGCCAGAGGAGTTTACGCTCGTGGTGGGCAACCCAGACCGGACAGTTGTTGTGGATGGCACCGTCTGTAAACTCAAACCGGTAGCCCTGTCTGACAAACGACTTGAAGTAAAGCGGCGCTGCCGCCGTTGCTCGAGCCCTATCGGAAAAAAAGAAGGATCAGCACGAGGTCACATAATCCAAATCAGGCACCGGTTACGAATGACTTACGCTTCCCACACTTTAGGTTCAGAGGCTGCATTGACCGAGCGCAAAAGCTGGTATGGGACCCGAGGAGTTGGAATATTCCCAGTGCCGCTCCTCTCCGGCATTGCGTGACTGTAGTTCGTGAGGATGACTGGCTGGTTCTGGGCTGCCAGGGTCGAAGTCACCGCGACTTGGATTTGACTTCGCTCCTCCGATGAGGCACCACCGAAGAGAATATCTCTGTCACCAAATGCCGACTTGAGGGCACTTTCCAGGGGCTGTGTCCGGTATTGACTCTTGTGACCGAGAAAAGCCAGTTTTTTCCACTTTCGGGGGGTAAAAGCTTGAGTTGTCACCTCTTTGAAGTGCTGCATGCACCTCGACACCGACCATTTTTTGACGCCCAGGCCCAGGGCAATGATCCCACCAAAGCTGAAGATGACTTGTTGTCAGTATCAACACTCGTATAGAAAATTTATCGTAAGTTCCGGGTGTGACACATACCTGGTCCCCACAACGAGATCGAAAAACTCTTGAACTGGAACATGTCCGCCGAGCTCGTCCTCGATAGCTTGAAGTATCACCAGCTCCACGACGCCGCGAATGCCACCGCTATGTTCTACCGGGTTAGTTCTGCTTCGAAGAGTCACCTCTAGATACCGAGTACTCACCCATCAAGACACAACACCCGAGGCCCCGCGTGTCTGGGTTTGAACTTGACCTTGACCGGCCGATCGTCCCACCCCGCAGCGTCAGGGTTGATTGGGCAGCAGGTAATATGATAGGTGTTGGCATCCACGGGCTTCTCCAAAGTCTGGATGCACCGAGTGCAAAACACATGACCGCAAGGCAAGACATGCTCTGGGATGCTCCGGATGCAATAGAAACACGTCGCGTGGCTCAAGGCCCGGAATGGGAGGTTGACCTGTCGGAAGAATTTCTTGACTTCGGCTCGATGTAGCCTCAACACAATGTCGGTCTCCTTCCTCCCGGCCAGATCGGCAAGTGACTCTTTGTACTTCATGTCGAGCTTCATGAGGTGTCTCTCGATGTCTTCCATCCAGTTCTCCAAACCAAAATCCTGGAACGCGAACGGGGACACGTACTCTCCCTTGGCGAAGATTTTACCGGTACTCCATTGGTGACCCTTTTGTGAGTGCGAGCTCTTGACGAGACAACAAGTGCCCCCGTCTTTTTCGAAGGCACAGGTCAACCACCGCCTGTCAAATTGGTCAAATGCGGCCTGGATTGCCGAGGCAAAGGTGTTGCGGAGGAGCGAGATGTGGTCCCCTTGCAAGTTGTCTCTGGCGGCGGCCAGCATAATGCAAGACGCGATGGGCCGGCTCAGCAGAAGCAGGAGTTTGTTGGCAGAGAGTTTACCTCGAAACTTTGGAAATTCTTTGTAGACCGTGAGCATTAAGCTCAGAATGTGCCCACCAAAGTCCAAAGGCATCTGGTTGTGGCGAAGAGCCTCCTTGGCAAAATCGAACGGCTCGTCCAGGTTGACAGAGAAGTGGTGGTACGCCGAGGTCACGAATGCCTGGAGCCGGTCGGAGTTCAGGAGCATTCGCGCAGATCTCTTGTAGGCGTACGAAGAGTTGCAGTTTTCTTGGATGATCTGCCGTAACTTGCCGACCTGCTCGTCCATCTGCATGTACCTCGGTTTGGAAGGGATGCGAACCACGGTGATGGATGAATAGTAGTATTCCAGAAGGTCTTTGGTCGAGGAGATGTTCTTGCCAATCAGCCTCAACGCGGCCACGATATCACGCAGCCTAGCAACCTGATGAATCGATTCCGCGTAATCTGCCAACAACCGTTGTGTTGCCATCTGTGGATCCCATTGTGGCCCGTCGGTAGCACTGTCGCTGGCATTCAAGGTGATGACCAGATGAGGGAGCTTTGGTTGGTTGAGTGACTTGTCGATGGAAGAGTGTGCCCATTCCACTAACCTGACAAGAACCTCGCTTTCAAATGTTCTCGCTTCCCGCAGCACAAAAACGACAACGTCGGAAAATGTGTAGAGAATTCGAGGGTACAGCTGCATGACGGCAAACTCGCGTGATTGGGTTTTGGCATCCTTTGCCCAGGCGCACTCGAGGTAATTCTGGTTCATCCGTGCACTGCTGTGTTTCAATGTGCCGCTCTTCGCTCCGTCGAGCGTCTCCAAACAGGCAGCGCCGACGGGCATCTTCTCACCACCCCGCATCCCCTCGCAATCTGCGTACATGATGGGGCATTTCTCAGCGTATGTTCCCGGATCCGAATAGAGGTGCACGTCTCCAGTGGTGGGAATGTGATCGCTGACGCCAGACATCCCATTGACCGGAGTCGGGAATGCTTGGAGACCTGGTGGGCGTAGGACAGTGCGGCCCTGCTCTTGATCAATGAGCATTTTGATGACGGTGCTTTTCCCAGCCCCGGTTTGCCCGACAAAGGAGACGAGGTGAGGGAAGCGCTCCGGGTGTTTATCCGCTTGGCTTTCCCGCATGATGTCGGCCAGTCGATTCTCGTAGCGAAGGAACGATGTTTGGCCTCGATTCCCATCACCGTCACCCAGACCTCTCGTCACCCCGAACCAAGTGGTGCCGATATCATACAAATGAAGCTGAGTCTGTTGCTGTGGCGTCCTTTCGTAGTCAAACACCTTCGTGAGGCGGTCAATCACCTCGGCATCGACCTTTTCGTGCGGACGATTGTCGTATCCCACGGCGCCTGGTCGGTGGGGCCATTGCTTTCCCCAGCAGACATCGCAGAAGTCACCGGCGCATTGAACGCAGCTCCAAGCTTTCTCGCTTGAATTGCAGATAGCACAGAATTTGGTGATCGGTCTCAAAGGTGACTCCATTGAACTCTGAGGCCGTGCGTTTTACGAGCGTTGTGTGGTGAGTGATGTTGGAGCAAACGAGAAGAGGGAAAGAAAGCCCACGAGCCTGATGGGAAATAGGACATGGGACTCTGAGACATCCCTGATTGCTGCTACTACCCCGCCATTCGCATTTTTTCACTGCAAAAGAAATTAGGCTTCTTCGGTGTGCACAGTGATAAGGCTCTTGTCCTCGTTGAGCGGCCACCGGCAAACACAACCAAAACAAGACAAGCGTCTGGCACTTTTCGCGGGCCCTGCCGTCCATATTCCGGGGCCCTCAGTGACACCCTCGCATCCAATCGTCTTGTGGGATGCGAGCCGCAGATGAGCCAGGGTTAGCAAACCGGGCGTGATATACGGGGCCAACAGGTTGGGGGGTGCCAGGGGCTGGGTGCTGGGGGTGCCAAAACCAGGCCATCCATACCTCTTTGGGGGCCCAAAGGTCGTCAGGAACGCCAGGTGCTGTCAGCTGTCATCGACGACATGTCATCAGAACCTGAGTGCTCACACACAGCCTGATCATCATCAAGAGAATATGATAATTTCGAGTCAATACTTCCTATGTTTTCTCCATGTTCAGCTCCGGAGGGTGTATTTACCTTAGTTAGAGTGCCGTCTAAAAACAATGGCCCCGGGATGTAATCTCAACTGATACGGTGTCCGTGAATAATATTCGCCATGAACACATATCAACGAGTAAGAAGAATATACCTTAAGCATACCAAGGAAGAGACCAAGATCGTTCACCTCTCCGGCATCAGATGAGTTAATACGTAGAATCGGATGGTGGGGGTGAAGAAACCTGATGAGACTCGTGCTGCCCGGCTTTCCATCCGACCCCGCATTCAACGCGTTTATCCACCAAGTGAATTGCGTGAGCGCGTTGAATTCACTACCTGGTAGCTGCTGCAAAGTGTTCAAGAATAGCCAGCAGCTATGGGCCTATTCATCAGTGCGCCTCCTCCAAACAGAGCGGGACCTTGGTGGTTTATTGAAATCAGATAAATCTGCCGGCCGTTGGACCAGATGCAAGGTTAAGGGCCGCTACAAGCATATCATGGATTTACTTGGAGTCAGGACAAGACATACATACTAGGACGGTAGCAAGGAGAGTATGAGGCTATCCAGGGTATATCACCTTACGAACTTATTATCTCACACACTTATGGGCGAGGAGAGGATATTTGTTCGATATGTATAAGTACTTTATTAGGTTTTCACACATGATAAGAAAGATCGGGAACGGCCTCAATGGATATTACTATTATTTATCTTCTGTTGTTTCCTCCACCTTGGTCTCTCATTCATCTTCCGTCACATCCTTCCATTATTTCCTCACCTCACCATCTAGCTCCTCCTCTGTCCCCTTCTCTTCGTCCTCGTCGGCAGGTGCTTCATCGCTGCGCAGGACGGACTCTGATTTCTCTGGTGCTTGTTCGATGGCGTCGTTTGGGAGAAGCTCGCCTTCAAGCGTGTAGAGCTCTGGGATATAGTCCATGCGGCCAGTATATGCTAGCCCTGTCCCATCGCGAAGGTCATCCAGGTAGTCCTCGGCCAGGTAGACGCGAGTTCCATCGTCTGGGGACTCCACCGACATAAATGCCATCTTAAAACCGTTGAGGGCGTGAGACTTTTCGTTTGTGCATGCGATGAGTGTCGCTTGCGCTAGTGGATCCAGCAGCTGGTCGTAGATAGACCGAACGAAATGGGTGCGGAGGATAGCATTCTCGGCGTAGAGATTCTGGGACCAGTCCACATCCTGAATAAAAATGGGGTACTCGTAGAGATTGTAGAGAGGACCAGAGTATGCGTTCTCGAAGTCGATGATGCCGGTGAGCTTGGGCGGTTCGGAACCGTCTGCCGATTCCACGAACATCATGTTTTGGGCGTTAAAGTTGGCGTGGATCATGGCGAATGGCGGGACCAGATATGGAGCGCAATCAGCTTGTTGGACGAAGAACCAGTCAATCTCTTCTGCGACTTGGGTATACAAGGTCTTCACCTTTCCGAGGCCATTGCGGTGCAGTCGAGAAAAGCTTCGAGGTACTGCGACATGGACTCGAACGGCCCCGTGGGTTGTCGAAGACATGGGTGATACAGAGGGCCTATGGTTCCTCCTTCAGTCAGGCATCCGATGGCGTCGAATCGTAATGAGGCAAACTGGAGAATGACGGAAGCGATCTGAGTGAGCACAGCTTTTTTGTGGTCGAGGGACAGCGTATCCCAGAAGTTGTAGAGGTGGCGGCCAGGCATCCGCTCCATCAGAACAAAAGGCGCGCCGACATCGTTGTTGTCCGAGTCGTCGAGATCGTGGTAATAGACCTCAGGCACCGGAATGCTAGTGGAGGCTGTGAGATACTTCAGCGTGGCGATTGCGCTAATCTCTTTTTCGGCGAAGTGGGGTTCGGCGTCGTTGCGAACGAAACGAGCAATGCAGCATGATCCGGACTGGAGCAATGAGGCGGGGAGATTTGGGTCATCGGAGAACTCAAGTACGTAGATCTCGTGGTAAGTGCCACAGGTCAACTTGGTTGCGCCTAGACACTTGGCATTGAAGTGGTGGCTCGCGCGCTTGACAAGGTTCTCCAGGTTGAGCTGTAGCTCTGGAAGCTCATCGGAGTCATCCGACCCGCTGTCGCTCGATTTGTCATCCGCTGATTCCGCGTCACTTTCAGTTTCAGGATTGCCAGCTTGAAGGGCGAGGTCCTCGAGGGCTGGGATATCGACATCGTCAGGACGGGCGTCGGTGGTGAGCGCTGCCTCAGCATCTTGCCTCAGCTCAACAACGGCAGCCGCGCCAACCCCATGAGATGAAGACATTGCGTGGTTCGGTGAGAAGATGACGGGGCGAGGTTGAGGGGATGGAGATGTTGAAGGAGGGAACCAGCCAGTCGCCGAGGCTTGCAATCGTGATTGCGGTTGCTGGGAATCTCGCGCCTCCAAGCGGATCTCTGCTCTACAAGAGATGCTTCGCTATCATCAATAGCTGACTTTGAGTGATGAATGGCGGGGTATTTGATAGGGCGTTAGCAGACTCACAATGCTTAACACGTCGTTCAATTCCTCCAAAACGCAGAACGTTATGCAGTAATGTCGCAACACTCAATCATCGCAATCCGGCCGATGAAAGTCCTCCGACAAAGATGGCCGCATGAACTGATGCAGCCTGGAAAGATTGTAAAAAGGAAAGGAATTTTCAGGAAGGCCTGCACTGCAGTTCTAAGAATTGAAATCATTGCCGGGCAGTTGCAGGAGCTTGGGCCAAGTCCCTTATCTAATCGGCGCTGGAGAGGTGCAGTGAATTGAAAAGCTGGGGTGTGGTGGTCTGTGCCCACGGCCGCTGCAGGTCCGCCGCACAGTGGGCACGAAAAGCCTGACAATTCACTAATTACACCACGTCTCCCGTCCTCAAAATGCGAATAATTTCGTCCCAGCCTCTGCAAAATTTTGGAGCTGACACACTCGTTGAGAACCCTCGCCGTGTCGACTCCTGTAAAAGTCATCCGGAACATTTCAATCTTGTTGCTACGTCTCTTTCGTTTATTTAGATCTTGGCTGCATCGAAATTCTCTGGGCAGTGCGACTGTCGAATCGTCAATGGACCCCCAGACTCGACACGAGAGCATCTTGCAAGTTCCAAGAACAGGTGTAAGCACTCATCTCGTGTACACCTTCCACTGCGAGTCTTGTGGAATCAAAATCGCAATTAAGTGGGTGTTCACCTGCTGGCCTCAAGTCGATGCGCGGTATTTTGTCACCCTCCTTCCTCCCCGGCATTGGCACCACGAGCCCCGTGGTTCCGTATGGCGTGCACCGTACAGGACTGGACAGAAGTAACGGCCCGCAATCCCCCCGGTGCTCGATCGAGGTATTGCTGAGCAGGGAAGAGCTCGCTGCCGGCTGACAATCCAAGTCTACCTACGGATGTTGATCTTGGAAGCTGACAGGGCGCTTCCCTCCAGTGGTGTTTTGGGTGCTTGGGAAGTCGGTTTCGTTCCATCTCTCTCTCTCGCCCTCAATCAGGTAACCTCGCCCATTTCCGAGTCTGAGGTGTCATTGCAATACCACCAGGATCTGAAAATACAACATCCTCCCATTCCTGATACCGTCGATTATCCTAGACGGTGTCTGGCTTGTAGATATGGATGGTGTGCTGTTGGCTGCTGCCGTTCGACTGGTGGCTGCGCGAATGTGAACCAGATTCCAGATGGAATTTGTGCCAAACCGAGCTACTGAATGATGAGAAGACCGAACGGACCTTGGAGAACGGCGAAGACTTCTCGACATACGTGTGCCAGGCGCCGTAGAGAGCCGGCACGCATCCTACCATGATGGCAATGGAGCAGTCGATCGTGCTAGAGTGGTTTGTTAGTATCTCTCCAAGACCTTTTCGTCAATATGGGGGGTCAACGCTATGAATATGAACTTACGTTCCGATCCTCGACGGCCAATCCGTACTGAACCCCTCGGAAGATATCTTAAAGTATAGAGAAGCGATGCCGGTCGCGAGAACGAAGAGCCCGACGGAAAAGACAAGGAACAGACCGATTTTTCGAGAAGGCGGCAGATCGAGTTCATAAATAATCGGTAGAGGAAGGATCAAGATGACGAGATCCAACGCGATGGCCACCCCTCCGCGTACTATGCTTGTGACATTGGCGCGGCTGAAACAAGCTGATACCAGGAAACGCGTTTCGGCTTCGCTATGCCACCTTGTCCTTATTGGCTGGCTACACGCAAGGGCTGCAAGGATAACGCAAACGATAAAGACCACGAGACTCGTAAACATTGCGATAAACGAGGTGGTACGCAGCCATTTTTTGGTACCAAAGAGGCGAATCAGGAGGACGAGGATGGAGGCCTTGGAAGTCCACATGGCGGCAGCACCCATGAAGTGGAAAGCGACTTCTAGTTGCAGCGTCTTTAGACTCGATATCTTGGAACTTGCGGCTTCCAGAGCCGATGCGTAGAGGAGGGTGAATTTGGTGATAAGAAAGCAAAGAGCGGCAACGGCGAGGCCTAGGATGGAGAGCATACTGTTAGTTTGTTTGTCTATGTCGTTGTATTCGCGGTTTCATCCAACTTACCATCTTCGAGAAAGAAAAGATGGGCTTTATGAGTGTTGAATACGATTCGAACGATCACGAGTAGCGCTGTAAGAGTTATTAATGTTACTCCCAAGGCCAGGAAGGCCTCGGTCGACATGGAGCCCATGGTCGCTTTTGGCTATCAAAAATGAGCGACGATCACAACCGTGGTTTGGTGATACTTAATAAGGAGAAGGCAGCCTGGACTAGTCCAGAACCAGGTTGTGGAATATCTTATGGAACATGGTCAGCAAAGAAAGGTTTGTTGGCTCGTACACGGAATAACCCTCCCACGTGTAAAGTGACATCAAAGGAGACAGTCTTTGTCTAAACATCCAACACCTGACTAACGTCACCTTAGTTCTTTGTTGTCCATTTTTTTCATCAGTGCGGCAATTCCGATCTTCACCAATTCCAAGATAAGTCAAAAGAGTTTGTTGGAAGATGCCAGGGAAACCCTTCCGCCTTCCATGGTCTCCCACAATGTTTGATGCTGTATCAAATGAGCTTGCGTCTATCAGCCTTTGCGAACCTAACCCTGGGATCCAGCGTGCGGTACTACGCTCAAACACGGATAGTATCTTCCTCATACACAACAATGGCATCTAGAGCATTGAGAACGTGTGGGTGATGGATCGTGGACACATCACTGACATTGAATAGGCGCAGTGGGTTCAACGCCGTAAGGGCCTTTCGCAGATCATGGCTAGAAGAATCCGAGTATTCGATAAGTTACGAATCCTCCTGAGTGTAGAAAGCAGGGATGTGCTGGTGGTCTCTGTGGCGACCTGATGTTGTGTAAGCTGCCGCTTGTATGGGCGGCTGAGCCAGGCATTTCGACACCCAGACTTGCCGAGCAGCTTTCAACCAATATTTAGCAGGATGTAATGCAATACTATCAAGACCGCTTCACACAGTTTCCAGAGTGAATGACTTTTACTTCATCCCTCGAACTCCCTCCCGAAAAATCCAAGATACATACCTCACACTATCTCCCTGTATGGCACACTGCATGTTCAGCCGCGGACCTAATGAGGATATCTGCATATGCATAGGCAGCCACAAATGCATGTCGACGCCCAACCCTTATCGAGACTTTACACAATATTTCTGCGGATGTTCTTTTCAAGTTACTTCGCCGGCGAACCAAGAGCTGAGAGCGGCTCAGTTTAGGAACGGAGATGCAGATCACCAATAATAACCAGTCCCTCCCTCTGCTGATTGAAGTTGTTGAGCTGAGATGTCTGCTAAATACAACGCCACATAGTATCATGTAAGGACTTTGGGCGCGGCCTGGCAGATATCCAGTATACTCGGATCCCGCCAAGCACTATCTCATGATAGATAGCAATGTGGACTTCGACGATGGGGCAGGATTAGACTGTGACTTGATGGACTCTGTTGATTCCAATGAGTACAAATACTCTCATCATCGCCCTCTGGCCAGCATCCTCTCTTTTGGACAACCGCAAACAAAAGTCCCCAAACTTCACAGTCAAACACTCTCAAGACCAACTCAGACTTCCAAGACCAAATCAACACCTTGATCATCATGCCTTCCACCATTCCCTATGACCCCCAGCTTACCCTGGCAAACATCGTCAGCGAGGAGGCTCTCAAGAATGTTGAACTCATCGCCAAAGAACAGGCCCCCGTGGATGCTGAACAGGATGAGCTCAACTCGCTCCTGTCTTCTCGTCGCAGTCTCGACATGACGAGAACTGAACTTCAACAGCTCGGTATCCCCATCAAGAATCTCAACGACTCCATCGACACCCTTAACAAGGACATTGAGACCGTTGCCGCCAAGTACGCTGACCTCAAAATCACCGCCGAGGGCAAGATCAAGGACCTCCGTGCCAAGATCTCGGCTGTTCACTCCAAGCAAGAGAGTCCCGTAGACTTCGTCAAGACCGAGATCAAGTCCCTCCCTCTGGCCTCTGACTCGATCAATATGGACGTCCAGTACTTCTCCCTGGACACCAACGCGGAGGACTCCAGCGCATACGCCTCCACCATTGCCTCGTATGTGTCCAACTCGACCAGTTTCCTGGGCACCACAGTGTCCCGGCAGATGAGCAGCAGCGCTGCTCACCAGGTGGCCAACCAGGTCTCCAAGCACAACATTGCCGGCACCCTGGTTATCTCGGTCTCCTGCACCCACAAAAACGCCACCGTCCTCGCCCCCTTTGTGCTCAACGTCGACAAGGGCATCAAGGTCTGGAACCACCTGTTCCCCGGCGACAAGATCCTGCCCACCAGCACCAAGAACATGTTGGAGATCGCGAGCAAGGACGACCCTGACGGGGCGAACCGGTTCAGCATCATCTCGGGAATGACGTATGGTACGTGTTTTACCTCTTCGCTCACCGGCCACGAGCACAATTAACTCCTCTGCAGGCTCCAGCTTTGTCGGCATGGTCCACATTCTCAACACCACCAGCACCTCAGCCAGCGAGAGCATGACCAGCATGGTCGCCTCTCTTCAGGCGCAGATGGACGCTGGCGGATGGCTTGCCAAGGCCTCTGGCGGGTTCGGCGTCAACGCGTCCATCGCCAACGATGTCAAGAACCTCCTGAGCTCGCAGAACATCACCTCGCACGTCACCATGATCTGCATGGGCGTGATCCCCTCCCTGGTCGCCAGCGACGTTAAGCTTGGCGTCGCGAAATTTGCCCAGTTCGACCCCAAGTCCACCATGGAGTCCATCGCCACCCTCCAGAACGCCACGGTTGCCGGCCAGGACACGGTCAAGCAGTCGGCCGACGCGGCTCGTACCGGTCAGCAGATGGTCTCGATGAAGGCCGGTGAGATCAAAGCCGCGCTGGAGGCCTTGGCCGTGATCGACGATGGCAACAATAAGGTCCTCGACATCAACTCGCTGATGACCGCGTTCGAAGACTACCTCAAGAAGGCCGCCGAGGGCACCTCGGGTGTCCCCATCAACTACTACCTCAAGGACATCACCAAGAGCATGCTGGCCGAGATGTGGGTGTCCAAGTACTATCCCGGGCGCTACCTCAGCATCAAGTACGATGACAGCGAGGGGGGTGACACCCCCCCTGCCCCAGGTCCTTCTCCGCCGCCGGCTGAGTAAGTCTACTGCGGACTTGGGCGCATTGCTAGTCAAGGAGTCGAGTTGGAAAGATTGTTGGGCAGAGGTTGAAGCAGCCCTTGAAGCAGCCCTTGAGGGAGATGAAGTTGAGGAGGTTCTGCAGATGTTGCTTCAGCTTGGGATCACTCGTTTTACATAGCTGTTGTCTTTATGATTGATGGTTTTCCACTTTTTCTTGTTGCAATACAGTCACATTCGTTACCAGTAGCTCAGTTTGCCCATGCCAGTAGTTGTAGGTAGCCATGTCGGTCATGCACTTCACTCCCCCATCCATTCCGCCTCTACCAATGCCAAGACACTCCCCTTGGGCCTCCAAATCCGATTGACCTTGTACCTCGAGTCCGCCCGCGCAAAGAGAGCAATCCAGTCATCAGCCTCCCTCTCTCGAGCATTAACTGTAATTTTCACAATCAAATCGAGGGTACGCATCGCCTTTTCCTCGAGATAGGAAGCAGTTTCCGGTTCTGCCAGGGCCCCGTCGTTGACGAGCACACGTCTACCTTTGCGCAGTGCCGGTACAAGTGCCTGCAGAATCTTTACGCAGTACTTGTCGGAAAATGCATGCATGATGTGGCGCATAAAGTAGCATGCGGCTCCCACCTCGGTCTGTGAGGTGAAGAAGTCGTGCATGATCAGCTTTACACGGTCCGCAAGATGAGCAGGAACTGTCCCAATAATCTCGGGGAGACGAAGTGCTGCTAGATCCTGGACAACGAAATTCAGCTGGGGAAAGGCTTCTGCGAGGGCAATTGAGATGTGGCCCTGGTTACCGCCCATCTGTGAGATATTAGCTGAAGTTCTTCCAGGATGAGATGTACTTGCTTCACTTACGTCTACAACTGTTTCCCAGGCCCAAGATCAGCCCACGCATAGCCATTGATCAAATGGTCAACACTGTATCCTGCCGCATTGCCATGGGATTTCATGGCAAGATTATATCGATGGTTCCTCTCATGGTCCTGCGGAAGCCAGTCGAAAAACTCGGTGGAATGATTGTAAGCAAGATTCACGCCAGTCTCGTTAGACTCTTCGCTATTGGGCCATTTCTTCATGGCATCGACGACATGTGCTGCGGGAAGCCATACGTCTTTGCAACAAAATCCGACCCAGTTATCATTAGGCTCATCTTCAAGCAGCAGACGGCTTGCTCGTGTGTGAGCCACCTGATTTTTGATGGGCTCGCAGTAGATTCGGTTGGTCATGGCATGCCGGATCAGACGGCGAAGGTTGTCGACTCCAATCGCAATGTTGTTGTTGAGTTTCTCGACTTCCGCAGTGAGCTCTTGGTACGAGATGCTTCCGTGGAGAGGTACCGCATCCGCCACCTTGAACTCCCACATCGCACGGAGGGAGAGTGTGCTTGTGAACTGCATGTGCACAATATCAGTGTCAAGTTGCTGAAATGAAAGTGTAATAAATTGGTGCTCACGCCATCCCAAGCCAAGTCATGAAGACTCTGTTTCGGCCCAACCGAAATATCGTGCAGTTCTTTGGTGGCGGCGGCCAATTGTTGGCGTGCTTTGAATGGGATCTCATCATCAGCGTCTATGGGAAACTCGGCAAGCCCATGGACATCGAACGATGCAGCTCCAAGGCCCCTGGAGGAGAGGTAGTCCGTGAGGATGGTGGTCTGCTTGGAGATATCCTCAGTCAAACCCTTCATTTTGGCAAGAGACGACATGTTTGGGGATAGGCATTGAAAGGCCTTAGGTATCGTTGGATTGTTTCATCCCGACTGACCTTGACAAGAGGGATAGCAACAAAGTTATATCCCCGACCACGACACCAGCAAAGCGCATCTTCAAGCCTACTTCCTGGGCTCACGGGAACTACCGCCAGGGTAACTCCAATACTGGTGGCGGTTCGATAGTTCGGCTCCCCCCCACCGGATAGGCTTAGCTGCAATGCGAGATGGATGGCTGTTGCGTTATCATGCACTCGGAATGCAAGCCACATTTTGACCTGTGATGCGCATTGGACAGGGTCAACAGCCGTCGGAGTTGGGGTATGCATGGAAAGACGGTACATGTAAGCACTTATAGTTCTAGGATAATGACTCTACGTAACATGCCTCTTCTTGTTCTGTTCGCCATGTACCAACATTCATGAAATCCCTCAGTTCTTATACATCTTCATCATCTCCAAGCTCTTGGCGTAATCGCTGGTTCCCATGTTGGGGTCCCTGTCCTTGGGTCCGCACGTCGTGCCTGCCTTTCCTTGCCCCTTGGCACCGTCAATCCCCATCCACTGGTTCCTGCTTGTGGCTTTGAGAAGATTCTTCTGCGCATCGTCGAACCACCCGTTGATGAAGTCGCCATGGAAGCAGTACCCCTCACCGACTTCGCCACAAGCCAGCTTCAACGGTGGTGCCCCAGACCAGCCTTGGGGAATAAGACTTCTGACATTGTACCGAACGGAAAACCGAAGCTGGGGAACGCGCTTCATGCCCGAGGGACAACGGCCCCCGTTGGCTGCCGTGTAGGCGTAGTTCTTGATGTTGGCCTTCTGCACACAGTCGGGGAAGCGGAGGATGACCTGGATATTGCCGCTGCATGTGACGCGGGGCATGAGCGCGCGGTTGCGGTTTTGTCTGTCCTCCGGCCCATTCTCGCACCACCATGTCAGTCCGGTGAAATTCTCATTGACGTCATTTTGGCTCTTTGCCGATGCGTTTCCGGCAATGGCGAAGAAGTCTTGTGGATATGGGATCTCGGCCTTGTCAATGTTCTCGTAGTAGGTGCTGAACATTCCTGGGTTAACTTCGACATGGTCGCTGGGGCCTCGGACGTAGTAAAGGGTTGGGATCCCTGTCATGATTCTGTTAGCGGATGGACTTCAAGTATTCTTGACGGCTTCTGTGTAATGGTCTGGACTTGCAATAAACGGACAGGTCGTTGGGGTTCTCGCCGGAAGCACAACCCTTCTGGAGCTCAGCTGTAGTGGGTAGGTCCTTGGTGACTGCATCAGAACCAAAGAAAGAGTGCATGTGAGAGCGGTACTGGCCAGGGTTAACGATGGGGTCGATGTTCTTGACCATGAAGCGCTTATGCCGGATGTCGGTGTAGGCGGTGACAACACCCGCAAGGGCGATGGTGGTGAACAGATGCTTCATCTCGAATGTCGGGGGTCGATATTGATCTCCAAGATGGTAAGAAATCTGCCCGAGTGCAGTCAGAACTGTGATATTCCTGACCTGTGTCCACAACAGAAACCATCTTATATCTTCGTTATTGCTTGTGTCGAGAGACATGGTAATGAGTAGCTATATCGAGGTCTGCCGTCGTTGTCTTGTTCAAACTCGAGAACATATTGGTGGACTTTCTCGTCATTCCGTCCGGATATAAATCCCCATGGCGGCCTTTGCATCGCCTTACTCATCAACGAATCAGAGAATTTTGTTTGATCCCCGATATCTGGTTTTCATGAGATAGATTAGGCTGGCCGCCAGGGGCAATCTGCCTCCAATTCTCGGCGGAGGCGCACGAGGTAACCATCACGCTCGGCAGTTGGTATTGACTTCCCGCTGTCAAAGAATAGCTTAGCTTTGGCGAGATCAAGATCCATGTTTGGTTTAATTTTATCTTATCTTCTGATTTGGGGCTGTGTTTGAAGGTTGGACGTGCTCGAGGTTGTATGATTTTGTCCGCGTAATTATCCTCTACGGTACTTTGCCGTCTGTCCTGCCAAATGCAGTGTTTATTATCGTTCATGATGTGAATGTCAGCATAGAATGTCTTTCACGCGTTGCCTTCATGTTTTGCATCCAGCCACATGGGCATGAATTGGCCCTTCCTTGACAGCCTTCCAAGAGTTCTCGCCGCATGTATCCAGATCTTCACCCTGCTAGTAGTCACGTCTATCATCTCAGTTTTGTATTCGAGTCTCCTGCTTCGCTGGCTGCAACTGCGTGGACTTAAACATTGCATTGTCCCATAATCCAGAAATCTTGAACTCATCATACACATACTATCGTCACATGTCGTTGCAGCCAGCTAAGACAGCAGACGCCAAACAAGAATGGCTCGTGGGCTAACTTGGCATGCGCGCGAGACCATCATTTCACTATCTCCACAGCTCTCCTGTTCATTGGGTCCTGGGAATGCTTTCGATTCCTCTCCGCTCGTGTTTACTAAGCTGTCCGGTTTAGTTCTTTTCTCACCGTAACTGGAATAAGACTCAAACTAACCTCCGTATTTCCTAATACAGACAGTAAGGATCCTCGGTTGAGGCGCGGGGTTGCCTTCGATGCCCAGATTTGTTTAGCCGCTTCACGCATGCCGCGTCCTGGAGTTTATCCGAGGGCTCGGCGTCACGGAGAGCACCAATAAGTGTATTCAAGTAACCCAGTCTTCCCTTACTTTCCGCATCTTTTCTTACCATCTAAGCGTCGCTAGACGTCATTCTCCGAGCGAGGGGTCGTACTTGTTCTCGGTTAAGCCGCATTCTCAGACCAAGAAAAGAAGGTAGGATATTCCTGGTAGTAGAAACAAAAGAGTTGGTGGCTTCGTGTAGTAGCGAAGGAGCCGGTTAATTGCCATTTAGACTTATACGGAGTGTTGGCTGCATGTGTAGGAGCTCCAGTTCCCACTTGTAAGACAGTATCCTAATCCTCAGAGCCACGGCATTTAAAGGGCAGTCATGATCGAGCTTACCGGTCAGGAAAGTCTCAACCGCGACAATCCCAACTTCTGGCACTGCACGTCAAGATGCTTCTCCTCACGGCCTTGCTGGCGGCGAGCGCCTCAGCCGTGGTCATCCTCCCTGGAGGTGACCCAAAGCCCTACACCAGCCAGTACCCTATCCAAGTTACGACCGCAGAAGCCTACTTCCGAGAGTCAGCACCAAACGAACTACTGGCCACCAACGCCACCAAGCTCATCATGAGTTCCCATTCGGTCACCAACATGTCGTCGACACCTGGGCTCTATCCCTCTGGAGACTCCTTTGTTCGTGGAGCAATTCAAGCTTGGGGCGAACATCTCCATCTCGTCATACGACCGGAGGAAGTGTGGTTTACCATCCTGGTGCAAATGAACTTTTACATGTCTTCACATGCCGAGGAGATTCGGAACCTTTTTGTCAACCACCAAGGGCAGCAGGAGATTCTGGTCAAAGAACTCACCTGGTACCGTATCCTGAGCCGGTTCAAAGAAGAGATCCAGGCCAGGGTCAAGACGGATTGGTTGCTCGACTGGATCATGCCCAACTTCTCAACAACAACCGACAGCGACATCATGACGGCGAATATTCTGATGATGGGTCTGACAAAGGCATACTTCAAGTACATCGGAAAGCCTGTTTGCGGACTTCCCTCAGTCACCTTGTTGGGCGAGAAAAGTGATTGGGAAAAGCTGTTGGCGAAACTCGATCGGTTGCCTGATTTCGGCCAGGAGCCAGAGGAATACAAGGCTCGTCTTCGACCGATCCTCTCCCGATTCGTGACGAGCTTCACCCACCCAGATTCTGAGGAGACTCGACTGTTCTGGAATCAAATTGTGACTGGGAGAGCAGGAAAGATCTGTGGTTCTCCCCCGGTGCACATGTCTGGATGGATCACTGGGTTCTTCTATTGGAACGAGAATGGCGCGGCGTATGCCCGACAAAAAGGCGACATGCTCACCCTCGACGGCATTTCGTATCCGGTCCTCGACCTCGAGTTTGCGCCCGTCGGATATGCAAGGGCACCCTTTGTGATGCAGGATTTCGAAGGTCACGACAACTTTCCGGCTTACGTCGCCGCAGGGACACTTGGCAAGCAAATCACCGTCGGTCCTCCCGCCGGTTACAAAGAGGCACTTGAGCGCGCCGGAGCCAACGTCAGTCTTGCGGGCGATAAGAGCATACATGGAACATTGAAGCCGCTGAGTGGCTGGATGTTATACGGCCCGCTGAGCCACGAGGAGCCTCGGTCACGGTGGTACAAGGAGGACGAGTTGTTGGATATCCAAATGAGTGTCAAGAAGTTCATGACGGGGGATACCTGTGGCCTGGTCAACGGACCATGATGTTATTGTCTGTTTTGGGGCATGTAAAGACGCTATTACGAATAACTGCTGACGCATTGACGCTCCTCCCTTATTATTTGATCCCAACTTCCACGATATGCTGCGCCGTTCTCAGAGCCTCTCTGCTGACGGCACGTGAAAGGGTTGTGTGCTCTCTAAACCCGGTGCCCCGGGGACTCCGCAGCCTTTCCCAGTCCCAAGGTGATGGGATCCCAGCCGGTCAGATCACGCGTGCATTGCATATTGGCGGGAATCGTCCCGACTTCCCTACGGCACAGGCAGACTGTGTAACCACTCTGAAGGTGTTCATGACCACGATACCTGCATTCACCGTCTACAGGTATTCAGTCAGGATCACGATCCCAAAGTCCGTGCATTCACCAAGACTCAAAGGGAAGGTATGGGTTCTGGACACATCATTTCTGAATTTGACCAAGTTGCATGAAGTAATGCGCTGTGCTTCTTTACAAATCCTCCAATCCTTCGCTCAGCGCACCCCAGCACTTATCAGGCTTTCACGTCAAGTTCGTACTCCTGCACAGTGCAAGACGTCGGCTGAGGTATGAGGAGAATACTGGTATTGATCACACCGCCTGTCGCAACACCACGAGCTGCTCAATGAGATTTAGTTGCTCGCAATCGCGTCCAATAGTCTACCCCACAGAACGCGGTAGGGCCGAAATCCAAAGATGCGATAAATGTCCACGGGGTGTTTGGAACAGGGGGTATCTGTCATCGATTCTTGGCAGCGCCTTATCCGTCTACCTAGCTCACAACCACTGCATAATCCTGGTCAGGAGCGTTTGATGGTTGGGGCAGGGGAAGTGGTGAAGACCGTGACGTGGGGGGGCCCATCTTCGGTCATCCTTCTTTTCCATGAGATGATCGAAAACTTCCAAGGATGTTCACCGAGTTACCGTCATACCTTGCCAAACACCATTATTCAAGATTTCCAGGCAACTTGTGACTTCAAAGAAGTTGGCAAGCTTATGCGTCATCCATGGACCAGGTTCGGCTTCAAGGGGGCAGTTGGTGGCTAGCGGCGCAGCGATAGTCACGTCCTGGTCGCTGTCAACACAGGAGTAGCCTGGTAAAATGGCCTTGACAAAAGACCCAGGGTGTTGCCAAAGACTCTTTGGCAAAAAGTAAAGGTTGATCGAGTATAAATAACGAGACAATGGCCGTTCTATCATCCCTCGAGAAAACCGCATCCAGTACCTTGACATCTTTTGTCGACAACTTCGAGAAACATGTCGATGTTCCGGTCCAAACTCTCGCAGCTCCTGGCCGCAGGCCTTTTTTCTGCCGTGCTGGTCTCCTCAGCATCAATCCCCAGCACTCGGGACGAGGAGTTAATCCCCCGAGCTGCCATTGCGATCAAGCTTCACAGCTCGACAGTCCTGGGTGCACGCTCCTCTCTAAAGGGCGTTGACCTTGTCGGGGATCTCGTCCGCAAGGCCCAGAAAGACTCTCATCTGACAAAGAGAGACGCCGAGTTCAACGTCTCCCCTCTCATCACCTCGGTCACCCCTGAACGCCTGAATGAACTCACTCAAAAAGCCGCCGCTCTTGATCCTACTTACGTCCCGGTCGACTTCACCACCTGGTACCAGGTCCTGTTTACTGAGCCGACTTCGGAACAGGGCATTCTCAGTCAGGATGTTTCGGATCTCCTCAGCACACTTGCCGGTTACGACGAGGTCACAAGCTGCCAGCCACTTATCAGTGCTCGTCCCCCTGCAGTGAACCCAAGCAACGATCCGGAATTCACAGAGCAGACGTACCTCATGGCCGCTCCGGTCGGTATTGATGTACAATATGCATGGGGCTTCCCCGGAGGAGACGGAGCCAACACCACAATTATTGACATTGAGCGTGGATGGAAGTTGAACCATGAAGATCTCGTAAGCCTCCTCTGACCGCTGGCGAAATGGTCCACTGTAAAGGTAGACAGAAAATACTGACGACATGTTTAGCAAGCAGCAAACGTCACTCTCGTCGGCAGAGGACTCAACAGCAAGGACAGGCTTGGCGGCAATTGGTGGCATGGAACATCGGTTCTAGGTGAGATGCTCATGGTCGATAACAGCCTCGGCGGTGTTGGCGCCATTCCAGCGGCCAAGGGACACGTTGTTGGCATCACCCGCGTAGATCCTGCGACCGGTGGCCCGTACGAGAGCAACCCAGAGGCCATCATCGACGCCACCAACGCCCTTGGGTTTGGCGACGCCATGCTCCTCGAGATGCAAGTGCTTGACGCAAATGACCAATATTGGCCAGTCGAGATCTACGACGCCGAATACGACGCGATCCGACTTGCCACGGCGCTGGGTATCACGGTCGTGGAGCCCGCTGGGAACGGAAACCAGGATCTAGACACTGCCGTCACGCGCCCGGGAGGCTCCCCGCCCGTGGCTCTCCTCAACCCAAGCAGCCCTGACTTCCGCGACTCGGGTGCCATCATGGTTGGCGCAAGCACCAAAGCCATCCCTCGTACCAAAGTGCCCGCGTCCAACTATGGCAGCCGCATCGACGTGCACTCCTGGGGCGAGCTCATCCACACCTCGCAGGTGGATGGCCCGTTTGGCGATGATGACTCTTACGGGGAGTTTGACGGGACCTCGGGGGCCTCCCCCATCGTAGTCGGTGCGGCTCTCAGCATCCAGGGCATGATCAGCGTCAACCGCGGCACCAAGTTGGACGCATTCGCTCTACGGTCTCTGATCAAGATTGGCGGGACTGCTACCTCTAACCCCTCGGTGGATAGGATTGGTGTCCAACCCAACCTTCGTGCACTCATTGATGGAGGTCATTTGGCGTAGTTGATAAACTCCGACTAGCTTTGTTAGGTATCATCAGCAGTAGAAATCACATAGGTATTCAGGTACCGAGACAAATTATTCTCACCCATAATCTGCAAGTGGCTAGCGTTCATGTCGTGATAGATGCCACCATCAGGGACGAAAGTCGGTCGACTCTGCTGACGGACCTTCCCGTGTCGCTGGCACAAGACTAGCTGAATTTCCATGTTTGTGCACATCAAATAGAAGAACTCACGTAAGCCCAACATCTCGATCGAGACTCGAAAGATTGTCGTCCTTCAACAGCTCCCTGTTGGGGAACCTTTCGCATAGATGACGTGCATTCAACCAACTGTATACGGCCTTGGCTCCAGTTAGTTGTCATGGCGCAAGTAGAACCGAACTGTACATAGAACATCAACTTCCAACACAGCAAGAAGGGGTCCGCCGCCGGCATCTTGAACTTCTCGTTTTTTACCCAAGTACTCACCGTGACGAAAATATTTCCCTGTCGACCTGAAACCGACGAGTATCCTGTCAGCCCTGGCAGGCAGTTATGAGCTGCTTAACATCACCACCATCCGGGTCAACGACAGTGTCGAGGTACCTAACGGTCGGGATCCATACCTCTTCACCGGGCTGCTCGTATACACGAGCACCGGCTACATGTCCGCTACCATGACATCTTTTGTCGCGTCTGATCTCCCAGAAAACGGAACTCAACTGACATGGCCGCCTCAAAACACCACCGAGTTTGACGAAACCTGGGCGGCTGTAGGAAAGACCACGCTTGCGTACGCCGGAGAGTTGTCGATCAACCCGGATTTTCCAGCAACCAGAGAGTCCGGGTCGATTATTCACGGCACGCTCCACGTGACCAACATTCCCTCGTGGGGTGGGACGTTGCAGAGACGAGATGACAAGATTTTCAAGATGAGGGGGTTGGTATTTCTGAGACTGACAGGTCGAGTCGGCCAGGAACCGACCCAAGGGGCCCTTTGGTGGAAGAAGCTCGACTGAGAGGGTTAGGTAATGACTCAGAGGACTTAGACATAGAGCGGAGCAGGAAGTGGAGCATCAGTTGTATGATTGAACAAGTATATCAGACCGTCAAACTCGTTTCCTCATCAATCAAAATGCCAAACTGCTTGGTGGCATTCGAGTAGCTCTCGTGAACTGCCTCACTTGCATACACCCTCATTTCTTTCTCGTAGGCCGCCGTGACTCCTTCTGCATACCCACCAGCTTTCCGCAACAGTCTACCCAGCAACGCAGAGTCTCGTACAGCGGTGTTGGCACCAATGCCTCCAGCAGGGGTCATGGAGTGAGCGGCGTCCCCTATGACAGTTACTCGCGGCTCGTTTGCCCATTCAGGGACTCCGGACGGGGTCGAACAGGTGATCTTCCAAAACGCAGCCTCGGACGTGTTCATCTCGTCAAACATGGGCTTGAACCGCGGGTGCCAGTCCTTGGTGAGCGACTTGGCAAGATCTGCGGCCGTCCGACCGATGATGGTGTGGTCGTCGTTGGGAGGTCGAATCACGCCTGGATGTCCCGCCATGGTCCACCCGAACGACATGTTTGGGTCATGCATATCGCCTGGGCGAACATTGGTGATGAGAAAAACGCCTCCTTCAGGACGCGTGTTGTCTGCCAGCCGAAAGACACCCTCGCCGAGGCCCTTGAATGCTGTGGTAGGCGCCTGTCCGTGGATACCCCTGGCGCCCGTGTCATAGACCTTGAGCTTTCCGCCTGAGAGCTGCTTTGCGACTTTGGAATAAATGCCTTCTCCGCCGATCAGCATCGACCCTTCGACAGACTTGGTTCCATCGGCAAAGGTAGCCCTCACGCCATCGCCGGTGAGCTCGTAGCCCGTGACGTGCCTGCCCCATTCAATGTGGTCTTCACAACCGTCGGCAAAGAGGCGTCGCATGTCCCCTCGCGAAATCCCAATCGTCTTGCCTCCTCCCTGCCGCGATGCGAGGCTGGGGTGGGTGACGCTCTGCTCAATCAGCTCACCCGTCACGGCGTTGTACGAGGCAAAGCCGAGGCCACCCGTTTTACCGCAGGTATCCCAAAAGCGTCGGTAAGCGTTGGCGTCTAGGACGGACTCGATGGCATCGAGTCCTTCGGATGACAGGCGCAGGCGGTAGCCTTGGGCGCGAAAGATAAATGACGCATCGCGCTCAAAGATGCGGAAGGGAATATTGGAGAGTCGTAGAGATTGGGCCAGAAGAAGGGAGGCAATCCCGGCTCCGGATATGAGAATTGGCTTCGAGTGAGACATGGTTGGTTAGGTAAGTTGGCGTCAATGGCTATTGTTCCACTACAGTCATGGCGACAGTTGCTTTTCCTCATCTAGGTAGGTTGCATTCAGATGGCATTCGAACGCCCTTTAGTAGTGTTGTCGGTGCTGCCAATTCTCATCATTATTAATTCCGCCAGTGGCATTTGAAGGAGCTGACTTGGGCTGACAAATGGCTGCAGATGGCGTGATGAAGCGCCTAGGTATCAGTGAGATCGAAGCAGAAGAAAAGACTTTCCAAAGACTGCAAGACCTTCCAAGACTGCATTTTTCAACAGCCTTTCCAACCAGAGCTGAAATAAATAATTGTGGAGAATGTGTGGAGAAAAAGCGGTGTTGACAGCTGTTGGCCAGTTGAGAGGGGCATTTCTGAATCTCTCACGTGTTTTCCAACCGCACGGACAGGGTTTGGAAATTCCATACCTATAACGTCGGGAAGTGGGTACTGTATTTGTACCGAATTCCAGGTGCTTTCGGATACGGCGCATCTTGCACCAAAATCTCGGCAATAGTACCAGAGCTGTGAAATGATTCACATCGAATCAATCCAACAAATGGCTGCGCGTGATGCATCGAGATTCGAGCGATGCAAGAAATCCGTTCGCTCGGGATGACCTTTGCGCCCGTGTTCCCGCTGATAGCTTTCCCAATTCCTTTATCTCACTCACACAACCCGTCTCACATTGACATCCAAAACACATTTCATCAAAAAGACACAAATCTTGACACTTGATAAACAAAAACAAAACATGTCCATCAAAGCTTTGGTTGTTGGCGGCACGAGTGGCATTGGCTACGGGTTGGCCTGTAGAGTCGCCGCTGAAGCTCCCTCTTCGTCCGTCATCATCAGCGGCCGCAACAAACCCCCAAACATCCCTCACCCCAACATGCAGTTTCTCCGTCTTGACGCCTCTTCCATGCGCGAGATCAAGAAATACACAGATTCGTTCAAGGCGTCTCATGCCGACCAAAAACTAGACTTTCTCATCATGACCCAGGGTGTTATATCGCTGGACGGTCGGACCGAGACAACCGAAGGCATCGACCGCAACATGGCCCTGTACTACTACGGGAAGCAGCTGCTGATCAGAGAGCTTCTTCCTGTTCTGAAGGAGGACGCAAAAGTTATCATCGTCCTCAACGCCAAAGCAGGCCACCCTGACAAACTCAACTGGAACGATCTGGACCTGAAAAAGACTTTCAGCCTGATGGGCGCCGCCTCTCACTGCTTCACCATGACGGACGGCATGATTCAACAGTTTGCTCACCAACAACAGCAGGCTGGGAATGCTCGGCGACACTTCATCCACGTCTACCCCGGCTTTGTGTCCACCAACATCTCGTCGTCACTTCCATGGTACCTTCGTGGACCTTCGACCGTGTTGATGCGTACCGTGGGCGTATCCCCCGATACCTGTGCTGCGTATCTGCTGAAGGGAGCATCCGAGGCGACAGCAGCAGCAGAGAAAAAGGTCAAGTTCTGGAACAACATTGACCAAAAGGGACATGAGGTGGCCGGCAAGGCAGTCTGGACAGAAGATCAACGGAAGAAAGTTGAGGACCATACCTGGAACATCATTGACCAGGCACTCAAGGTCACTGCTAGAAGAGCATGAGTTGTGGAATTTGTAAATCTCAAGTTCAAAAAAAAGAAAGAAAAAAAGAAAAAAAAGAAAAAAAAAAGGAACTCCTTCATTAGGTACGCATTTTCCTTCATTGAACAATCAGTGCTACTTCATTGCCTCCATCCAACCTCTTTGGGCCTATGATGGTGTGCTTCAGCCAACATTCGGGGCCGGTATTGAACACAACACCCATGCAACCCGTCAACTCGGCGCACGCCTCAATGCACTCGGTCAAACTCGATATCCTCCTTGTTTTTATCTTGCCGAACCCTGGTTTGGTGTCGCCATCGGGGTAATTCACGTCGCATTCGCGTCGGAACAAGAGCTGACCCCTTGTCGGCGAGTCGATTGCGAAGTCGAGTCCCTGGACGCCAGGACACTCCAGCGTCATGGACTCACCATCACTCGCCGTCACTGTTCTCGTCGGGGGCGATGGGGTAGCACTTTTCTGTGTTTCTGTCGATGTTGTCTTTGTGGCCAGTGTTGTCGGTGTCGGCCCAGCGGTTTCGGTGGACGAGATGGGAGTGGTTGCAGCCGAAGCAACACTGGATGATGTAGGAGTTGAGCTACTGATCGCGCTGCCTACTGGTGCAGTCACGGCTGCACTATCGTTGGAGGAGCTGCAATGCAGAACCCACGGTCAGTACTCTTCACCGCGCCCGGCCATATATCACCGAACCAACATGAAGTTATCCATACCTGGAATTGCCTGCCGTCTTGATGCTGCCGGTGGCCACCGCCCCAAGTAAACCGGCGAGTATCGCAATGATTATGATGGAGACGATCGACACCCACGTCACCGATCGTTTCCAGAACGGTCGTTGAACTCCTTCAGCGTGATATCCCGAATCCAGTGGAGGTTGATACGCCGGTGGCTGATACGAATGTTGGGGAACGTCTGGGTTGTAGGTGTGCTCAGGTTTAGCGACTTGAACCTGAGGGTACGCAGTGTAAGGGTTCTCGTTGGGGATGAGTCCATCGCTGTATGGCGTCTGCGGTGATGGGTAGTTGTTGGCCGCCATCTTGGCTCCCGGAGGCGGTTCCTACCGACGAGCTTATTTGCAAGAGCAAAAGGCCATCGCATGAGGACAAGAGAAATCGGCGGGTGGGACAAAGGTAAAATACTAATGTACCTAGCTGAGTATTCGCAAGCGCTTTAATCGCGTATCCTTCAGGGAAAAAGTGTGCTGTGCCGCCCCCTGGTTTGTTTTCACAGGCGATCCTAGGTTGCATTTTTGAATCTCGTTGGCGCATGGGGACAAGGGGTCAATGCTAAAGTGACAAGCCGCCCCCAACGACCTCCACAAAAGCTTGCTTCATTCGATGGTGTCACACAGAGAAGACGGGACGTGGAGATCATCGTGGGTGGTTTGTTGGACAAAGATTTGCAAGGCAAACTTAAATTCGACCAAACTGGGCCAGAGGCGCCCTCACGTCGCGATAACACCAAAAATACGCATAGCTCGCTAGGTAGACATGCAAAGTACAAATGTGTGCACATCTCCCGAGTGCCTAACAGGTGGTTACCAAGTGGACTGATTCATACCGAACTTTTTCGGCTATCAATCCAACCAGACGTCTAACTTTCAACTTGGATCAGTCGACTTTGACTTTTTAGAGTTCGAGATTCCAAACTCGTGTGGGCGTCAGCTTCAGATAGATTGAGATGCGTCGCACCCCATGCTTACAATGGGATTCGTCTTTAAGGACTTGATTTGCCCATCCTCACTTCCTTTCCACTACCTAAGGTTGGATCAAGGATAGTTGGTGGTAGATGATCAAGAAAGAGCCTAGTTCAAGTAACTCGCAGCTTGATCAAGTTTGCAGTGATAAAGTTTGGATTTTTGAACATCAGAACCATGGTCTCATCAAGAGATAGAGTTTGGCACATCCTTATGTTCTCCATTTAAAGAGGCCAATGAGTTTTGATTTTTTTTCTCTTATAAAAGAACAGTTTTCTGTATCTCCTGCAATCTAGGATGCCCAAGAACGAAATACATGCGCCCAGATCTGTACCCTGCACGACCGGTCTCGATACTTTCCGAGCCTTTATACTCTATAACCCATATAGTTGTTAAAATGCCCGACCACCCCCCTATTGAATATGGACCTGCCAACCGCAGCACCACAAGTCCGATAAATCCGGTGTCTACGTGCCCGGCCCCCACCTCCTGTCCGGTCTGCTCCTCGAAGCTCACTTCGTCAACAGGAACGAGATGGCCCCCAGTAGAATACAGACCTGCCAACCGCAGCAATGTCCCTCCGTCATCAACATCAGAGCGACCACCCCCAAGTTAGGGCCCGGTCAACCTTCCCTTTATCAGCCGGCAGTCACAGTTGCCTTCAGCGAACGGTTCCAGGCAACGAGAATATTACCATGCGTGAGTGTTTGGGGGTATTAGGTATTTATCAACGATCAGGTCTTCAAGTTCTCAAGCTGAGGTTGATGGGCAAAGTCCACAACAGGGGTTACCAGAACTTCCATCATGCGTCTTGCAAAGGCAAATAGGATTGGAGATACCAAAAATCCAACCAGACTCCGCTACTACTCCTGCACCAGCTACAGCATCTGACTTCACATCCGACACCGCGGCCCCAAAACCCTCTGACAAAGTCTCTATTACGACGCCTTCGAATCATGAAAAGAAAACCACTGTGCCATCACGACGTGGAGACTCGTGACCGAGTTCTGCGACCAAGACCACTGGCCTCGTTTCGCCATCGCCTGGTGCAGACTTGCCACTATCAACTTCTGTGATAGAGACCACTGGCCCTATTCCAACGAGAACCCCCTTCGCTGCTAAGCACCTTGGGCCGTTGAACGAGACTGGTAGTTACGAGTATGATGGTGCGTTCAGGTTGGGGGGCGCAGATAAAACTTTCGATTGGCATCATACATTCTACATTGAATCCGGCAACTTGCCCATGGATACCACATCTACCCTTGGATGTTTCGGAAATTCGAGAAATCTCCAGGTCGGGATTGAAAGACAATGTCCTGAGCCTCTGGTTTACCCAGACTTGTTGTTTCCTTTCTGCTTTATCCTTCTTATGATTATCGGGCCATCAACATTGCTGCTAGGTTGTATGAACAGGTTGCCGCTATTTGGGTTATCGAGACAGGACAAGGACAAAAGACCAAAGATCAGAGCTTTTAAGATCAAAAGCATGTAAAACCTTGCGGAGAAATACACGTAGGACTGGAGCACACCTCTGAAGTCTCACATGTATGCTCGGTATGAATGTACCAATAGCTAACAGCAGAAGGTAGGAAGCCATGGCCTTTGGACTGTATCATTGTAAACAGTCGATTCCAATCTTGTTTACAATATATAGATTTAGCACTCCTCTTGTTCAGGCTTTCGATAATTTAAAGCCCCCTCTTTGAAGGTGCTGAAAGATTTGCGCCTCATCGTAGCGCTGAGAAACTGCCCTCAACCGTTGCAGACTTTCACGACCATACGAGGCCAAAGGATTCTGGTCACGGGAGGCATCATTCATGAAGAGAACAGGTACATCCACACCACGTTCTACTGCCCGTTTTTGCCACTGACTGGTCGTCCCGATTGCAACTGATCTTGCCACCGCATCATCTTTTGCTGATTCCCAATCCACGATCGTTGTCCACCCTGTATGCCTCTTGATTAGACTGTGCTTCGAAAGGAACAGAACGGAGGCTGAGTGAGGAGTCTTACATTGCTGGCTCTTATCTGGAAGACTCAAGGCGTTTCCCCCTCTTTGCTCGCCCACGCCAATGAGATTTCGGCTGACGTGCTGAAGTACAAACGACTGGGTAATTCCAGTGGCGTCACGAGCATCATTGGCCTGCTTCAACCAAAAGTCATACATCTCCAGGGTTAACTCGGTGTCAACAAGGCTGCTGAAAGCACGGTAATCATGTCTGGAAAATGGTTCAAGCCGACGAGTCAGAAACTGGTTGACCGGTTACACCGAATGGTACTTGTAGACATACCTGGCCGGTGCTGTAGAGCTGGCACTCTCAACAATATCGCTCAGCTGCTTGAGCGTGAGGTTTGCGGCTGGCAGCGCAGTTGCAATCGGTTCCAGGGCAAAGAATGGATCGAAAATCTTCGACGGCTTCGATACGGGCTCAGAGTACACCAAGATGAGGACGGCGAAATCGAGGGAAATGATGAGGTCTGCGTTGCCCTTCACGTCGGACACCGGGCCATTAACCTGCCAGTCATCAAAGGCAATGATGAGAGCAGGCACCTGTGCAGGGGCATACACGTTGATCTGTGCCCAGATTGTCGATACGGGCAGGGCATAAAGATCATATCTTGTCACCACACCAAAGTTCGGGCCTCCACCCTTGAGCGCCCAAAACAGATCCGAATTCTGTTTCACATTGGCGTTGGCAATGGTGCCGTTGGATAGCACCACCTCAAAGTTCTTGACATTGTCTGCTGCGAGAGCAAACTGGTTGGAAAGGTGATGGTAACCCCCTATTAATGTTCGAGCGAGTCAGCATCAGACTACCTTATGTTACCACGCATGGAAAGGGAGAAACTCTCTTACGTACCGCCTAATATCGACCCTCCAACACCCACAGAACGATCTCTCGCACCGATGACAGCTCGATTCTTGGATTCTAAAGCGTCGTACACAGAACCCCACCGAGCACCAGCACCGACACTGACTGAACTACCATCGCCTGCCACTGTCACCACGTTGATTTGTTGAAGATCAAGCAAGATGCCGCCACCATCGATGCTTGACCATTCTGGGTTAGGTGAGTGACCACCGGCTCTGATTGCAAAGGGCACCCGGAACGACTTGATGATCTTAAGAGACTCTGAAACTTCTTCTGCAGTGGACGGGAGGATGATGCAGTATGGCACTTTCCAACATGCTTGACTCCAGTTTTGCTGGACAAGTTCCGGGGTCTGGATCGGTCGAGTATTCACTCGAGCATCGCCCAAGCGTTGCTTTGCTTTTGAGCAGGCCGCGGTCAGTGTGCTCTCCGGTATCTCGGTGCGAGGTCGAGGGTAGATTGAGGCGGTGGACCCAAAGGAAACGAAGGCATCACCAAAGGTCAGTATGGTAAAGATGAAGTTTCGTCTCATGGTGACGGAAGACAGGTGGTGCGTGACACACCCAAGAGTCGAAAGACCAGATGGTGGCTTGGTCGATTAATACAACGCGGCCCGTGCATCGTGATGAGAGTGTGCAGATACGTGTTCTATGTATAATAGCCGGGCATGCAGAGCGACGGAGCGTCCTCACTCTTCGGGGTAGCGGCCAGTGACGGCGACTACATCAGCCTTCTTCCAGATCGGCGTCGGTGGGTTTATTTGGCATTATTTTTCAGATCCTCGTATCCATGGAAGCGTGTAGCTTTGGTACCTACCGAGATGAGATGGGGGGTATTCGGGGGATGGATGGGAAAGGCAGACATCCAATGGATGGGATCAAATGTTACACCAGATCCTTCAATCCTGTACCTGATACCCCGGTCACTAACAGTTCAAGTGCCGATGTTGCCCGTTGAAAGGATGTAACACTGGAACTGTGGCAGCGGCAGGATAAGCCAAGCACCACCCATTTTGATCAAATCTCACCCGTATTTCCGCGCCAGCAGCCCATCTCAGCTTCATGCAACAGGCCAGAAACAACCCACCTCGAATCCTCCTTGTTTTGCCTCCCCTTCGAGCTCGAGGACGAACACATTTCTGGTCCAAGTTGCTTTTCCTCCAACAACATGTCCCAATTTGATGTTACTCCGGAGAAGCAGGCAAGCTTGCCTCGCTACATCTACCGCCAAATCACGTTCAAACCTGTCGAAGTCAACGATGCCGACTTGAAGGGCCAGACTGCGATCGTCACGGGGTCCAACACTGGTGTGGGCTTTGAGACCGGCCGCCAGCTCCTCAACTTGGGATTGAGCAGGCTGATTCTCGCCGTGCGAAATGAGGACAAGGGGGAAGCTGCCGCCGAGAAGCTCTCTGTCAAAGGCGACGGTTCCAAGAGGGAGGGTGTCGCCATCGAAGTCTGGAAGCTTGACCACTCTGACTACAGCTCAGTGACTGCGTTTGCTGAGCGGGTAAAGAACACTCTTGATCGTCTTGATATCGCCATCCTCAATGTTGGTATGGTCACAGTGAAGCGCACCTTCAACCCGAAGACCAAACACGATGAGATCATTCAGGTCAACTATCTCTCCAATTCCCTGCTGGCCATCTTGCTTCTCCCTGCCGTCAAGAAGACCAGACCAAACCAACCCGCTCCCACCCGTATCACGTTCACCTCATCCGAGTCGTCGACATGGGCCAAATACAAGCTCGACAGCTCTTCCTCAATTCTCGAAGCGCTCGACAAGCCGGACGACAAAGTGGACCCGACCGACAGGATGTTTGTGTCCAAGTTGCTGGGGCAATTCTTCTTGCAAGAACTGGCAAAGCGAGTTCCAACTTCTGTTGCCGTCATCAATGCGGCCTCACCGGGAGCCATCCACGACTCCGATTTCAACCGTGAGCTTGATGAGACACCAGCGGGAGCGGTGATCAAAAAGGTTCTTCGACGAATCGCCAACACATCGGCGGTGGGTGCACGGATGATGATCGATGCTGCTGTTAAGCATGGGGCGGAAACGCATGGGCAGTTCCTGTCGTTTCAGAAGATGGTTCCGTAAGTCTTTTCGGTCCACTAGAGGCGTGATAGCCGAGATACTAATGATGGCACCTGATCCAGCATGGCCACAATCTTGTACACCAAAGAGGGAGAAAAGCTTTCTGCACAGCTCTGGAAGGAAACACTCGACGAATTCAAGTTCGCCGATGTCGAGCGAATCCTGGCTGAGGTGAGCCAGTGATGGCCACAAGGGATGAATGGGTCTCGCAGAAGTGATCAGCACACGTTCAGGGAGTGTACCTGATAGTAGGTAGTAATAACGATGTGTCTTGTTTTGCGATTCCAACGACAGCTCCACCATCTCACCACTACATGTAGGTATCTTAGTCTTCCTTGTCTCGGACAGAAAACCGCCTCTGAAAAAGATTTGCCTCCATTACCTTACATGCCAACTCCCAGTCTGACGTCCATTTGCGATAAAAAGGCTGGTAACCCAACAGGCCGCTGCCAACCCATCTGCCCAGAATGATACCCAACCCGATGGACACACTTTGGCGGAACGGCACCCACCATGGTAGGGTCAAATATGTACCACCAGCATCGAAGAACTGATCAGTTTGTTGTCAGCACATAGGTAGGTTCCAAAAGTGGTCTTGACGGGAACAAATTGTAAGACACTGACGCAAAACACTTGGATCAAGTCAATCCATTTTCCATTGACAACCACATCATCCTGGTATTTATACCAGTTCTCAAAGAAGATGGGGTTTAGCTCGGCAACATTATCTGTCTTCTCACCCGACAACAGAAACTTGACCGTAGTTTGGCCTTGCTCCTGGCGATCGAGGGATATTGGATATGAACGATGGTTCACAAACGGTTCGATGTCAAACCTGCCATGCTCAGGGGTAAGCACAAGTTCTTTTCCCTCGATTTCAAGACCGAGCCTTCCCTCGAGAGACTCGATGTATTCTCCCTGTACGTGGAAGTGAACTGGTGGCTTGCGGGAGAAGAACTCGGCTCCCTTGACGAGATCGAGAGTCACCTCGATGGCAAAGGACCGATCCGGGTGATGAAGGAGCCGGGCCGAAACTGCTTGCTTCAGTCTAACGAGTTAAACTCGTTCGGTGTCAGCCAGTCCCTACTTTCCTGGTAATTGCATGCACCGAAACGACTCCAGGCATTGACTTACACCTCAACTGTTGGGTCCGAAGGACCATACTGCATATCGTTGGCATCTGATTGCGGCATATTCTTAGTGCTGTAAAGTGCCACAGAGAGATTTGAGAAACTTTGCAGGCAAACTTCAAACTGCCATCTGAGGGACCGCCGGGACAGGCGGAGGTCAGGGCAAGTTGGGAAACCTCCAGATGACCAACCGATTGTGCAGGCATTCGTATGTGGAAAAACTGGCAATGGACGCACCGAGAGAAACGCCGAGATTGATGTGTCACCATTACTCGAATCCTACAACCCGACACTCGTGTTTCTGGTACTTACGAAACGAGTTAACCGGCGATGTTCCATCCCATTGTTGAAGATGGATTGAGCACGGTGGCATGAACTAATCTCAGCCCTACGGTTTTATTAATTTAACACGGACCAGAATGCTGTCCGAGTGGCATGACGAGTGGGTAAGCAGTATATTTCAGCGTAGGATTCAGTAATATATGCCGGTCCGCGTCACGTTGCGGGCGCCAAACGGGCTCCTAATGCTACCCTATACTCCCGGCCTCCCTGGATGCATCGGTACTGCGAGTTCCCTGGTCCAGTCTATAGAATTCCTTCACGATCGAGAGTTGCCGATGCCATGCAGCTGCTTCTCGACAACGCTGAGCGATGAAAACTCATGATTTCTCTCTGGCAGAGGTGCTTCCTTGATCTAGACCGTCTGCAAGGCATATTCGACCAACAGACCGCCGCAGATAACCAGACCCGTCAACCAAAAGCCCTGTGAAAACCATGTCCAGCAGCTCGCCGGATCATCCAAGTCCACCAACGTAACCATAGAACCCACCGATGCCAGGCATCCTCCCACACTCAAGATATGATAGGCTATGCCGAATCCACCATAATATCCGCACCCAAAGAGCGCCGAGGCCATAGCCAAAACGAGAACGGAGAGCACAGCCCTTGCAGTGGTTCGGCGATGTCGCTTAAGCAGCACCGCAGTACTCTTGACACCAATTTTAACATCGTCCACTAGGTCCTGGTGGGCATACACCGTGTCGAATATGACAACCCAAAGTACTGCCGCGAGTAGCAACAGGATGGTCGATCTGTCCCCCCATGGTACACCGACGCCCATTGCGCAGCTGCCTACCATGATGCTCCACGTTAGACAAAACCCCAGCACCAGCTGCGGGAGATGGGTGTGGCGTTTTGCCCAGGGGTAGTATATGGTAGCGAGGATCTCCGGAACGGCCGCCAAGGCAGCAGTTGGAGGTAAAAAAAGTAACAGAGAACAGCCAAGACCGAGAAGTTGGGTAACAGCGAAGACGAAAGCTGCCCCCGGGGCTATGGCCCCACGAGGAATTGGCCGGGTCTTTGTTCGCTCGACTTGTTTTTTCCATTCCTCGATCAGTTTCACGTTGCAGTGTAGGTAAGGTATGTCAGGAGGGGCCGAAGAGAAAGGAGAGCTCACTGCGGGCATCGATGTCTGCATCGACCAAATCGTTCCACGCGTGTGAAGCATTGTTTCCAAAGAAGCTTGCCACAAGCAGCACCGTGCATGCATGCACAACCTCATGAGCTGGTCGATGGTGTGTTGCTGCTGCGTGGAATACGCCAAAGACAGGGGCGAAGTATATGAGAAAGAGTCCAGCAGGTGGACTGAGACGACATAGCTGGATGTAAGGGATCCATGATGTTGGAAGGAGATCTACCCAGGAGCCCTTTCGATGCAGGCCTCCATACTGATAGGAGAGCGACGCGGTGGCTTTGAGCCCCGAGGACAATCCGGTCTGATGCATGATGGTAGGATGGCACGCTGTGGTCGTCCATGCAACACTCAGAACATGGAGTCCCGATGAATCGAGACAAAACATCAACCAAGAGTGAATATATAGCTTCTCCCCTGCAAGTTGAATGCCGAAAGCTGCGTTTACAGAGAATGATCTCGAGATTGCACAATGTAACATTCCTTCTCAGTCACCACTAACAGTCCAGTTATCTTTCTTCTACTCAGACTTGGAAATTAGTCCATGTATGCCAGAACTTCATGTTCATGGGTATCGCCGCTTCCTTCGGTGAGTGAGAAAGTAAACCTGCCGATTTCACATTCACGCGACAGGAGCCATTATCAACTTGTTCCTCTACTTCCGCGGTCACTACTGGATTCAGACACGGAGCCATTCGATTATGCCAGGCTGGTGATGAGACAGGGGGCTCCGTATCCCACCGTTGAAGACCAGGTAGGTATGTCTGGTAATATGCCTATCCCTAACTTGCCCGTGGCTGATAATCCTGGATGTGAACTGTGCCCTTGATCCTTCCAAGAACCAGGAACATAACTTCGCACTGTCCACCTCTTAAATCAGCCCTATTCACTGCAAGGGACTTGTCATATGCGGCCAGCCATAGTGCCAGCGCTATGACTGCCGACATACCTAGATCAACGAGTAGACACGGACACCTTGGAAGTCTGTGCTTGATATGGCACTTCGTTTAAACCTTCAGTACCTGTAATCTCAGATCAACCTCACCCACTGAGCACACAGAGGACGAGAATGGCCCTCTTCGAACGCACAGAATCGGGACTGTCATCGACCTCTGTAGCCCTCATCTCCATTCTTGTTACCTGCGTGTTTGTTCTCGTCCGGCGTGGGTATCCTCATCCACTGCCTGGGATCCCATATAATGAACGGTCTACTCGTCGCCTGATGGGAGACCTTCCCGAGATCGCCGAGTTCGGGACCAAAGCCGGCAGCTTCCGGTTGTGGTTCGTCGAGCAGGGTACACGGCACAACTCGGCCATCACCCAAATCTTCCTTGGTCCCTTTCTCAAGCCCGCTGTCATCGTCTCCGATTACCGCGAGGTCCATGATATCCTGTCACACCGCGATGCCGTCGACTTCAAACGAGGCAAGAAGGTCGATGCCTTCCGTGGCATCCTGCCGCATGCCTTTCCGGCCATGGAGACCTTTCACCAACACTTCAAGCCCAGCCGAGACCTTGCCAGAGATCTCATGACGCCGTCCATCTTGAACAATGTCAACGCCCCGAAAATACACGATGTCACGACCAACCTGTTGCAGCTGTGGCGACTCAAGATGGAGAGTGCCGATGGTCGTGCCTTTGACGTTTCCCACGACGTCAGTGAGTTCTCCTTTGACGCTATTCTCAGTGCCGCAACGGGTTTGGGTTTAGACGGCGGAGATATCAAGTGCCAGTTCCTACACTTGCAACGTTCGACACCCATTACCCAATCAGGAAACGATTCGACAGTCATTTCCTTTCCTTCAACACCCACATCGTCAAAACTAGCAGCCCTTCGAGTTGACGAAGACTCCCTCTGGAAAGGTTTCGTGGTTCCCTGGCCGGGGCTTTATCATACCCTCAATAACCTCCGGCCCAAAGTGCGTCGCGCCCGTCGCATTTTGCAAAACCACATCGCCTCACAGATCGCACTCAATCTCTCCCTTTTCCAATCCGGCGCAGAAAAAGAGCCAGCATGTGCACTCGAATACGTTATGCAGCGCGAGCTCCTGGCAGCCCAGAAAGCGGGCCGACCCCCCGTGCTGGACGACCCTCGCATTTTGGAGCCCATCTACGGCTATCTAATTGCTGGTCACGACACTTCGTCAGGTTCACTTCTGTGGATTATCCGGCGCCTGGTGGCGCACCCCCGTGAGCAGAATCTCATTCGACAGAGCCTGCGTGAGACATACGACAATGCTTGGCGTGAGAAACGGTTACCGACAGCTGCCGAGCTTGTGAAGGTCCGCTGCCCATACTTGGATGCCTTTATTGAGGAGACGCTCCGACTCAACCCGCCCGTCGTGAACATCATGGTCCAGACGCGTTACGACACGCAAGTCTTGGGCCGCCACATCCCCGCCGACACTTCCGTCTTTTTGAACCTCTCTGGGCCGTCGATCAACGAGCCCAGCATTTTTGTCCAAGAAAACCATCGAAGCCCCACTTCTTTACACTCACACCCCGCGCAGAAAGACAACTGGGACGGTGATGACCCTTTCGGCTTCCGCCCGGAGAGGTGGCTGACACGGGACAGCAGCGGCAGCGGAAAGCAAGTGTTCAATGCAGGACAGGGGCCGGCGTTGGCATTCAGCGCCGGAAATAGGGGCTGTTGGGGTAAGCGATTGGGGTATTTGGAGCTGCGGATCGTGGCGAGCCTGCTGGTTTGGGAGTTTGAGTTTCAGGGGGTGCCGGCGGAATTGGTAAGCTGGGAGACGTACGATTCGCTGGTGACGGCACCCAAAGAATGCTACGTTCGGTTGGCCGAAGCCTCCGGCTGATAGGAAGAGGATCAGGAACATGAAAAGAGGGGGTTGGATTATTTTCCCGTGTCTGGTTGTTGCGCCAGTGTGGTATTTGATAGTGCAGTGGTATTTGCCGGATTATTACGTTGGCGACGGAAGAATCCTACCAACAAACAAACTGAATTCCTATTGCTTTCCGTCTCAGAAAACTCATGGAGGGTGAATGTACAGGTGCCATGCTGCTCGGTTTGGCCGAAGGTTGCATACCTCCCTCCAGTCACCTAAGGTATCAAGGAAGAAGCGGAGGTTTGGAAATAGGATTCAGACGGGAGAGCTACAATCATGCCCAACGCGGGATCAATAGTTCCAATATACATTGTCTTTAAACGCCACATTCTGTCCTTCGGGGTCTTTCACTGAAGTAGGACGCCGACTTTTATCGAGTCTGTGGTCGGGGTCTACTGTTACCGTCTGCAACGTGCTTATCCGAACAACTCGTTCCGTGGATCCTGGTTGCATCAGTGGACGGGCATTGCAGCAGCTGAGACACGGGATGTGATGTGCCTGGAACTTTCGGTTGCTGTAACATCATTGGACAACAGCAAGACCTGGATAATGGAAATGAACGTGCTTGGAAAGGCGAAGATTGCCGGCAGTTGGGAGTCTGCGCAAATGCACGATAGAATCGCACGTGTTGATGGATCTGAGCGGAAACTGTATCGACAGATCGAATCCATCAGCCAGGGGCACCCACGATTGCTCTACCATGCGAGCTCCGACTTGGGATCTCTGAAATGGGTTAAGCCCTTGGCACATCAGACGCCCAGGAGTTAGCCTCTTCTGCATTGGATCAGGTACAGAAAACAAGAAAAGATGCATTCACGGACCTGGGCTTCAAAGCATGAAACAGGTGTATTCAAAGTCATCATATCATCACATCCATAAATCTCATCGGCACGATGGCAGATCACTGCACATAAAGAAAATACATCCCGAACCCAACGATGATCCACATCGCAGCTCCTCTAGGCATGGTCTCAGGTACCAGGCAGTTGTCATAGATGTGAAACTCCTCTTCTCCCGGTTGGCTGGTTCAGATTTCCCGACGTGACGAATACCTCTTGCACCACTTGAATCCCCCCATTATCTGGTGGCGGACTTGTTGGCCGGTATGGTTGTGGCTGCGTCCGCGGCACTACGCTCGCGACAGCTTGCGGGCTTGGGACCAACCTCACCACCTCTATCTCGCTCGCACCCTTTGAACTGGAATGCCGTGATGTTGCCCTCTCGCAGTCATCATTGAGCGTTGCCAGTGACCAGTCTTCTGTGTTCCGGGTACTGGAGCTTGGCTTGTTTCTGTATGAAGATACGGTCGACATGGGACCTGGCCAGGTTCGGTACGGGTTCGTCGCTCCTGAGCCTGTACCGCGGCTGCTGCTGCCAAAGACATTGACACGGATTGTGGACTCTCCGGTGCCCTTTCTGATGTACTTCTCCCACAGCGGATGCAGAGAAGGAACAGAACCGCACACCAGGATGAGCATGGACTCGGTGCTGAACCACACCAGAGCAGGCATAATGGTGAAGCTGATATCTGACTTGTCCATTTTTGCTGCGTAGTAGGTCTTGACGGCACCGGCTGCACCCGTGACGAGGGTCAATCCGAGGGCCATGACAAGGAACTGCTTCTTGTGTTTTGGCAGTCGCAAGTTCCACACAACCGCCATGGGCAAAATGGAAAAGGCAAAGTCGGCAAAAACCTGGACAGTGTTGGCGAATATGTTGATATGCGTCTGGTTATCGACTGAGACACAGTTCTTCGCTGTTGCATGTAGCTCGATTGTCCAGGTAATGCGAGGATCACCGCAACGGAAAGTCGAGATGCAAGCGTCAATGATGCATGTCGCGATGGTCAAAAACAATGTGCCCTTGACGGCCCATCGTTGCCATTCAGAAGTGTCACCAATGATGCGCAGGATTGTGAGGCCGATGGCTATCTTCCCAAGACCCGTCAGGAAGATGCCGATGTCCAAAACAATGATGAGCCACATCAGTGTGCTGCTGACAGCAGCAAGACCACCCTCCATGGCGATATGCATCAGATGACGCAGGCGGTCTGTGGCCCCCAGGTAATGGATGATGATGGCATCGGCGAGGTACAATACCTACACGAAGCCCCCAAAAATTTCCCAGGTTAGCCCCTTCATCATGATGTATGTCTGGTATCTGGGCAAGAAAAACTGAGGGACAGGGCGCCCTTACCCATGAACCTATCATGGCGACATCGTCAAGGCCGACGGTGCGCTTGATTGTGCGCGCCCATATGCGAAGCACAATGAAGATGGTCGCGATGGCGAGCTGAGTCCACCATACTGCCTGCAGTACGGTGCGATTGTTTTCGTCACGGGGCAGCTCAGGTGGGGGAAGGCCAGCGTCCATGGATGCCATGATGGGCAGACGCACTGATGCAGGTGCAATGAGACTGCTGAACTAGAGGCTGTAAAAAAGCAGGGCGAAACTCGACGCTTGACCAAGAAATGGCCTAGCTTTCTCTTGGTTTCCAGAAAACAAGGTGTGGCTTGATCCAATCCGTGAAAGTGACGGACGGACCACCTTCTTTTGAGCATTCCTTCTCCCCTTTCCACTCTGACTCCGGCCAATATCTCCAGTTCTCATGTCAGGTATGGCCATTCAGGTGCGGGAACTGAGTGTGGTCATTACCATGTGCTGCGCCGCAGGACATATTGAGGGGGGTTTGGTTGAATGTGACCCTACCTGTACGGACGGACATGGCAAAGACTGCCACCAACATGATGCCAAACAGTGTTTTGTCTCCAATACTGTGCATACTGCAGAGGGAAGCAATAGCTGCAGGATGGAATAAACACTTCTGTACGAAGTAAGCTGCGCCGCATTTTAGGTTGTATTGTGCGCAAACGATAGTAACACTTTGGGAATGGGCGGGAAGAACTTGGTGAAGTTTGGGCCGGAGAAGCATCGATGGAAGAAGCCTTTTGGTGATGATCCACCAGACACCTTTAAGAACCTGAGTTCTTATGGTGTCCTTCAATGCCAACCCAGCCCAAATTCACTAGTCTGCTGCAAGGAGTCAATACGCAACGAAGCTCTAACGAAGTTCTGATCCAGGGTCGCTTAGACCATTTCCTCTTTCGCCCACCATGCCGTCGGCCAAACCCGAGACGATGTCGAGAACAGCAGCATCCGGCTCACAACAAAAGCCAGAGGATGACCTTGATAAGAGTGCAGCCGAAGTATCTTCCCTACTATCGACAAGAAGTTCTCTCTCACCGTCGTCGACAGGAAGCCAAACTTCGAAAATCTGGATTTCGTCGCTGGTCACCATGGTTGCTGTTGCACTGCTCGCCGTGGCTTGGAACCTGTTGTTTATTCGTCCGACCGAGTCCTCAAACCTATCATGCAGAGCGGCAAAAATTTGTACCGAACTCCGCTCTCTCCTCGGGCCATCCGTTATTACACTGCCATCAGACTCGCAGCAATACGACGACCTCCGCGACGATAACTGGTCGCACACGGCGTGGCAGCGTCCCGACTGCATCGCCTCTCCCGCCCACACCGCTGATGTCTCATCGCTGGTTCGCACCCTCACAAAAGCCAATGTTCCATTCGCCATTCGCTCAGGCGGGCACTCCCCCAATCCCTTGGATGCCAGTATTAACCGTGGCGTGCTGATATCTCTCCATAAACTCAAGACCGTCAAGTATGACGCCAAGGCCAAGCACGTCTCCATTGGCACTGGTGCGCGTTGGGGCGAGGTGTATTCCGTCCTGGACCCATACAATGTAACCGTTGTCGGTGGTAGGGTTGTCGATGTTGGTGTCGGCGGTTTAACGCTTGGCAGCGGTCTCTCATATTTGTCTGATCTCTATGGGCTTGTTTGTGATAACGTCGTCAGTTTCGAGGTGTGTTTTTCTACCTCACCCCCTTTTTTTTCCCTTTTCGCCAATCTCAACCGGCATCTCTCCCACCATGCTACCTCAACCATTATTCTCACCGATTCAATGAACAAATTTTTTTCTAATCTTGTTTGTTGCAGGTTGTTTTGGCAGATGGCCGTATTGTTGAAGCGACACCCGACAAATACTCGGATCTTTTTTGGGCCCTGAAAGGGGGCACTAACAATTTTGGTAAGCTTTTGTGCAACCCCAGATGTTATTTTCATCACTCGAGTTAACAAGAAAACTCGCAAGGCATCGTGACAAAGTTCAAGACTGTCGGTTACCCCATTTCGCTGTCATGGGGCGGCATCCAAGTGTTCAGTCCCGACCAAGCGCCGGCATTGATGGAAGCCCTATACGAGTACCAGACCGCACCGAACAAGGATCTGTATGCCAATCTGGTCATCAATCTTATCCCGACAAACGGCACGATGCTGTTAACTCTGGTGTACCTTAAACCTGTGGAGCGGCCCCCAGCCTTTGCACCGTTTTACAAGCTCACACCGGTCTTTGAACAAACCGCCATCATGCCTTTGCATACGCTGATGAGCATGTTTCCTGCCGCCACTCAACCGAGATGGACGTGGTATGTCCACAGCATCTTGCCCAACAAGAAGCTCTACGCGCAAATCAGTGAAAAGATATTTGCGGCCGCTTCCTCACCCGAGGTCGCTACGATTGCAGGACTGCAGGCGGGGACTCTTGTCGCCGCCGTGCAGCCCGTTTCCGCCAACGCTATTCTAGCCGGAAGGAAGAAAAACGGAGGAAACGCCCTGGGGTTGCAGGCCGTGAACCAAACTTGGTTCTCCATCAGCGGTGCATGGTGGAACGAAGCTGACGATGCGGCAGTGGAGGGGGCTGTCAGATCGATACACGCCAAGATTGGTGCAGCAGCGACATCTGCAGGAACTAAGCTCGACTACCTGTTTATGAACGACGCCAACTCCCGCCAAAAGGTCATCGCGTCGTATGGCCCTGAGAACGTGAGGAAACTTAAGCAGATTTCCAAACGCTACGACCCTCTCCAAGTCTTCCAGCGCTTGGTGCCCGGGGGCCAGAAGCTGCCGGTCTAAAAAAAGCCCGGTCATGTCGGATGAGTGGTGGAGAGATCAGCAGATGCAGTGCTGATGTGGTATTTGAGCAATGAATGCCGACGATTTTGTCCATGATAAGATACCACCTGCCGGTTCAAGCTGCACGATACTGTCTGATGTAACTTGAAGGGTTGGCTGGCCTAATTAGGTATCCAATAACAAGGGTGCTTCGGCGAGAAGTACCGGTACTTGGTGCTTAGCCGGTTGTCACGGACTGTGGGGATTGCGCCGCCATTCAAAGAACTTGAAGGGGTTGGGAAGAGGCAGTGCAAATACCAATAAGTTTGCCGTAAGTGTAAGGATCAGGTACCTATGAAACAAGGGTTGAAGCAATAAGACACTTGCAGTCTGGAAATTGAAGCATCTCGACACTTCCTGTGTGCTCAGTCTCTGACCTATCTTACGTCAACATTCCATGCCAAACACTTTTACAGACAGAAATAGGTTCACATTGGCGCATATTTATTTTTGATGGCATACGGTTTCACGAGGATCGTAAGACGGGGTCTGCTTGCGATCCCTTTCCTTGCGATTGGGCACATTTGCACCCTCATGATGAACCCGGATAAAATGGAATCAACACGTCTCCCGATGATGAACACGGGAAGGATATCGTGGGACGGGGGCTCAATTCCGATACTAGATACTTTTTACCACAACGATTTTCTGGACAGCACCTGGAAACATCTTACAGTATTATTTTCTCCTTCTGCACTGGGCTATGATCCTGTCTCATGGTGGGCAGGTCTTTCATTCTCACAGAATCTTGGGACGCTGTACGCGATCTGGATGGTAGATTCCCATCGAGATGGCAACAAGTCCAGCCCTGCTTCCTTGTAAGATCTGATCTCTGCCTCCTGTCATATTTGTCATCTGGTATTTCAATATCTGTAGGGAGTGATAGAGAATGGTGCAATGGCTGACCAACTATCTTTCACTAGGCCCGTTATTTTCACGCTGTTTGGGAACTTGATCGGTGCCGGAACTGCTGGTCCTTGGTTTTTCTTTCTCTGTTTCACGTTTGGCAACAACTGGATGACTGAAAAGGAAAAGAAGCCCAGCACTGCCGCAACACGGGGTCTGAACGATACAGGTGCTCGATTCATGCTGCCGATCATGCTTCTCTTTCACACCTTCGAAATCAGCATGGGCTATTTTGCTTCGACACCGGAGACTCGTCACTTCTTCACCTGGACGTGGGAATTCCTCCCGCTCTGGGCTGGACTTACGGATGCCTTGCTCTCACGCCTCTTACGACGTGCAAGGAACTCATCTTCACCATCAAGCTCAAGCTCAGGCTTAGGCTGCTTGGTACTGAAGGCACACAGAATCATGCCACAGATCGAGATACAAGTAGTCTTCATGGCTCTTATATCCGGAGTTACCTGGGCGTGGATGGTATTCTTCGCCCCATATTCACTTGGAGAGATTCTTCTCCCTCCAAAAGTAGCGCATGGCAGCCGTTGGTTCGACCAGGAAGGGTTAATAGCACATTCAAGACTGGTAATGCAGGTTGATAACTTGTGTACATTTGGTGCTAGCTTCCTGGCGCTGGGTTTTGAACTTGCAGATCTCTATGCAGCGGGGTTGCTCAAATCCGGTACAATTTTTGAGATGGCAGCGGTGTTTCCCATAGTTGTCGCAATGCTGGGGCCTGGTGCTGGATTGGTGTTTGCCTGGATCTGGAAGGAGAGGCATATGAAGGTGCCGGTGGAGTGATTATTGAAGGAGGACTTCGACAACATTAGGTTTCTATGCAGTTCACAAATCGATTTATAGAAATGCCTTATGTATAGGATCAACTACCTGCATAGATATATATATATATGTCTTCGAGAAGCACAAGGGCCTTCCTGATGTCATTCATGCTCAATTAGAGAATACCTTGGTGTAGCGTGGCACCAGCTATATTATGCGGTGCCTACTTCTGGGATTTTTTCCGGTTTACTTGAGTGATTCTTGGAGGTCGAGTCAAGTCTTACATATTTCACGATGGCTTTCATCGATTACATTGGTTGGATCTTACCAGAGCGGTCCTATAATGCCGCGTAGAGATTCCTTGGTTACTCTCGCGTGACCGAGGAGAATGTAGTAGACGGGCGGATGATAATTCCTCGACAATTCTTGATCAGGGCCATCATTTCAGCCCGCAAGGTCCGCATACAGGTCTCCCGTAATAGATTCAGAATACACTCACTGCATAAAGCTCACGTAGGACACGTGCTCTATGGTGCCATTGGGACGAGGACGATATCAATGATTACTCCCGCGAATTTAAAAGAAACATGGAATCACATTGCAAGACCGTCCAACGTACCAAATCTGAAGATAGATCCCGCAAGTTGAGGTATTTAACTTGGTCGCTCGATGCATTGGTTGCCAGGTAGGGGCAACAATGGACGGTCATCCGAGTACTATTCCGTTGTCTCTAGGAATCAGCTCGCCTTTCTCTGGGTTTTCATGTCCGACAGTTATCGAGCACACACTTTCCAGAAGGAGAGAAGAAGCCAGTTGAGGAAACTTCAAGTCTTGTGCTATGGTGAGAAAGCTGTTTATATTATCTGAGATAAGACGGCCGAGTTAAAACCCCCAAGTGAATGGATGATGTCTTGCCAAGAATGAAGAATCGGATACATGTGTTACTTAGCTTATGTTCTTGGCCTGCTGATGAATGCATTGTAATAAACCTCTTGGGTAATCCTGCAAATGAGGTGGCTTTATGCCGTAGAACCTTCAGTGGGATCCCATATTGCCTACCGTTACTTTGTAAGTTAAAGTCAGCTACTTGGGCTACCATACCTTCCTCCGATAAAAGTGCATACAAGTAGGATCTTGAACGTATTTAGGAATAGAGCGAGAGTTACGATGTTGAATTATACCGCTCCTTCTGTAGGACGTAAGTCAAGTTATCTCACCAACATGACTAGAAGTAAAAAAGTGCAGATTGTTCGCCTCGAGCCTTTGAGACTCCGTGGGTGCGTTCAGTAACACACTCAGGCTTTTGTCTTAAAATCCGGTAGGTAGTTTTATCTCGTCTCCTCCGAGCTGCTGAAGCTTAGAGGTGCGGTACACATCAGCAGAGGAGCAACACGTCATGCATATTCATTGTCAGGTCTTACCTAGTACCAAAAAAGCAGTGAGATAGATTTATTTTGAAGTGTCTTAGTTTGGTCCAGACACCCGATATCACCGATCTTGGCTATGATCTGTCATCTTGGCGGGATGCAGAGACACACCGACACTTTGGACATCACATCATCACTCCCTCCGTGCTCTCACCGTGATACGCAGTGCAGCGTGAGCAAGGAAATATCTCGCAGCTGAGGTAAGGTCCACTGGCGTTCCATGGCTGGCGGGTAAGCAGCGGCTCTTTGGTTCTAACAACAGTGCTGTCAGCATGCGAGTTGCGAGAACTCCATGAAAGACTATGTCGGTCAATGATGGGTCTGAAGTCAAAAGAGGGACTCGGAGTTATTATAGGGATGGAGTCCAGTTGAACCCTCAACACAGTAGAACACGACGGGAAACAGTTAAACGAACAAGGCACCGAAAAAAAAGTATAAAAACCTCTCGACATCGCCGTCTGTGGCCATCAATCTCTTCACCACCACCATTACCATCATTCTCCAAGCCCCACTCAATCCCACCACGCAAGCAAAAGCTTCCAAAGAAGACCATATCATTCAAGATGCAACTCTCGGCTATTCTCCTCACCATCGCCACCGCCGTTATGGCCGCTCCTTCTGCAGAGCCCGCCGCTGCCGAACCTGGAGCCATCGAGGCTCGCGCCCAACACCTCGCCACCTGGTGGGAACACGCCGGATTCAGCGGCAGCAGTTTTAACAGCTTTGGCGATCCTGGTGTCTGCACCAACTTCCCCGCTGTTTGGAATGATCGCTTCTCCAGTGCCAGGGCCGTTGCCGGCTGGAAATGCAGGGTCTGGGACAATGCTGGGTGTGGCGGCAATAGCTTTGGTGACTTCACCAATGCCGGCAGCAATTTTCCTTCGCTGCTGAACGACAGAGGAAGCAGCTGGAGATGCGTCCGTGTTTGAGCCATTCCGTCGAACGATGGCTATATCACTCGTTTCGAGAATAGGGGCTCAAATTAAAGGGGGGGGGGGGGGGGGGCGTCCCAGTTGGTGGCTGGAGAAGAGAGGGTAGTGACGGCAGAGTGTGAAACTGGAGGGCAAGGAGATGTGGAGGAACTGGTCTCTTTTATTCTTTTCGACACACTCGTTCAAGACAGATCTAGCTAGCTCTCTTTATCCGACTGATGCATCATGTTGATTGTGCAAATCTGCTCTCTCGAACCCGGAGAAGCTTGAATAGGTATGCCTGTGATTTACAAATGTCTGTTATAGTATTCCAACGACTGCCAGTGGTAGCCCGGTATCTAGAACTGCGCGAACACCAGGTACTACTTTAAAAGTCATATCCATGTTCATGTTTTTATCCCCAATTAAGGTACCCTTTCCAATCTAGCTCCGCCCCCTAGTAGACAACGCCGCAGCATGCAGATATCCAGGGATCATCTGTTATTACCAATTCAAATCCAATAGAGCAAAATTTTGAACCATATCTTGAATATTCTCATATCGACCGCAGGTTCCTAGTAGCCTGGTTGCGGGGATGGCCGCCTGGAAACAGGTATGGGGGTGCGCCGAGCTGTGAGTCGGTTAGGGTATCTGGCGATGCTCATGATGTCGTCCATGTGAACATGCGAAACGTTGTAGTAGGGCATCGTGTTCATGTGTTCGAAAACCTTCGTGAGATCGTTCTCATCGGGATCAAAGTCCCTCACGGTCACTCTGCCCCTCCTATCTTGCATGGTTGGATCTGCACTCCTGACATGAATGCAATCACCGGGAATGTGTGCGAATGAGAATCCTAAGAGTACCATCAGATTCTGGTTAGTGTCTGATCTTAAGGCATGCTAAGGTTGTGTTCTCACTAAGGCGTAAACAGTCCTTAATCCAGTCACGTTTCAATGTCTGTGCGGTCAAAGTGGATGAAGAGTTTCTCCCCAAGATTCCCATGAGTTCACCTGCTTGGGAATCCCTCAGCCGATGGTCAGGAACAGAGTAGGAGCAAACCTGCATTCTCATTAATGTACCTTCCCAGAAGCGCCCTGCCTCGTGTCCAGAACCGGCTTGTGGTCGGTAGGGTTACTGTACTGGTTCTGGTGTTTCAGTGGTGTCGTTGCCTGTCATGTATCCAACAAACATGTGAATAAGTTCATGAGCGGTCGACAACCCGAGCAGGAAAAGAAAACGCTCAAAATGCTGGACCTCGCCGGCCTCAGCTGCTTGGACCGCGTTTTGAACAACCTGATGATTGGGTTACATCGTTAGCCCTTTGCCCGCATCTTGAAGAACCTGGAGATTTTCTTACCATTGAATTCAGGCGAAACAGAGCTGCTATCTTTCCATCATAAGAATTAAAAAAAAAAATAGAACGCTGTCTGCTCGCCCGCGGGGCCGGCAAAACAGCCGCAACATACACCAAACGACTCGCCTCGAAAAGCTCTATCTATCGACGTAACTTGCAGCTGCGCGGCACCTGTTGCGTAGCTACAAACACGCCCATTAAACAAGACTAACCACAGAGCAAGTGTGCTCTGTGGGTCGGAAGGGCTTGGCACAGAGCAGCAGTGCTCTGTGGGTCGGAAGGGCTTGGCACAGAGCAGCAGTGCTCTGTGGGTCGGAAGGGCTTGGCACAGAGCAGCAGTGCTCTGTGGGTTGGAAGGGCTTGGCATAGAGCAAGTAGAAAACAAAGGACTATATAGACGGGGAGGTTCGAGCATCCAGAGGGATCTCGAGACTCCCCAGCAAGCAGTAGGATATTACACCTGGTCCTTACTGTAAGGGTTCGCAGCAATGTGTTGCAATTGGTACTACCTACACTACTAAAATCCTTGAGTGAAGAAGAAAAGGAAGAAGAGAACAAGAAGGTT
>MU864459.1:0-81859 GCA_033296905.1 Podospora australis | reverse complement strand
CCCCCCCCCCCCCCCCCCCCCCCCCCCCCCCCCCCCCCCCCCCCCCCCCCCCCCCCCCCCCCCCCCCCCCCCCCCCCCCCCCCCCCCCCCCCCCAGGATCGTCCGTTAAAAAGCAACTTGGTTCTGTTCATCCCCACATAATAACTACTGTAGCCCTGCTCTCGATATGTACATCTTTGATTTCTCCTGTGGCAGCCGTACTGTACTTCCATGATACTGTATTCTTTTTGTGGCATTCTGTTGTCTAAGGTCTCGGGGCAGCGAATGGCTGCCAGGTCTGGATTTTGGGCTTGGTTCTGTTTGTCACAACAAGATCAGCATTTTCTCACCAGGAGCATAAATAAGGGTTGAGTTGACCAGGCAAAATGGTAAATAGGGAGAAAAGGGCGAGCAAACGTACGTGTTGTATGTCTTGAAGGCGGCCCGGGTGAAGGTCCGGTTGGGGACGTGTTCCTTGGGCGCCCAGGGACGGTTGCCGATGGCTTGGGTCAGGGGGTCCTTGGTCGGGGGGACATCGACTGCGTAGGAAATCCAGGCGTGCCAGAGGGGCTCGATCTGGCCGCTTTATGTGGAAAAGTAGGGTCAGTAGGAGGATAGGGGTGGGGGGGTGGGGGGGGAAGGGAACGTACGGGTCAAAATCGTGCTTGACGTAGTCAACCCATCTTGTGCGGACTGTGTGGAAGTGTTAGCCGGGGCGGGAAGAATAGGGATTCGGGAAACGCACGGGGAAGTTCGTCGTTGTTCTCGTAGAACTTGTTTCCGAACCTGTCGGTGCCGACGAGGACACCGGCCTTGGTATCACCTGTTTAACTTGATCAGTCCTCCATGCTTGAAGAGAGGTATTGTTGCAGAGGCGCATACCGATATACTGTTCGTCGAGGTCGAGGGCGCGGGTTAGCTAGCTATGGGGATGGGGGATGACAAGGTTGTGGGTTCGAGGAGAACGAACGTTAAGTTGATGCCAGTATTCCTATGGTCGCCACACGTTAGTTTCTGTCGGGTCAAATGGGGTTGGAGGGGATGCATACCTTGAGGCCAATCTTGCGCAGATTGCCTAGCGTTCTGCTGATGCTTGACATGGTGGGCAAGGGGGTTGGTCGAGACCAATCGACCGTGATGCTGCTGCTCAACTTGATGATGATGGCGGTCGTTGTTGCGCCCGCACGCCTGAATGGAGCTCCCCCAGAGCGAACTGACGCAGCGGGAGGATCCTTGGCTGGCGGAAATCTCCGAGCCAATAGCCCATGGTTTATTCGCTACCCCAGCACGCCAAGCCCCGCTGTTCAACCCACTTGACCGGGAGCTGGGAGCTTTCTTTGCGATCCGTCATGGAAGTTTAACTCGTTTTTATTTTCGAGCTCGAACAACTTCCTATTTGATTTATTCGCCCTACCAACTCTCTCCCTCTCCTGCGGCTATGCTAGCCAGGACTGCCTCACGATGCTCTACTAAGCTAAGGGCTGCAATTTGCCAGCCATGCGTACCAATCGCAAAACCGCAATGTCGACGATTTTCCATGCCCTCTACAGGGGCCGCCGCCGCCCCCGGCGCTCCAACGGCTTCCAGCGCGGGGATGCTTGCGCCGTTCACAAGTGAGCTCGACAGGATAGCGCCGTCCTTCCGAGTCAATGGTTCTCAGATTCGTGTTCTGCAGTCGCCGAGCGAGTTCTACGAAACCCTCAAGGTTGTCCAACCCCAGAGTCTCGGCAGTTGATGTGCTCTGACCCTGTGAGCAGGACAAGATCCGCAATGCACAAAGGCGCATCTTCCTGTCGACCCTCTACATTGGGAAGTCGGAGAAGGAGTTGATTGCGACACTCCAACAAGCCCTGCGCGCGAAGCCCGACCTCAAACTGAGCATCTTGACGGACGCCCTACGAGGTACCCGCGAAGCCCCCGATCCGTCGTGCGCTTCGCTACTGGCCCCCTTGGCCGCCGAGTTTGGCCCCGGACGAGTCGAGATTCGCATGTACCACACACCGAATCTCACGGGATTCCGGAAGAAACACATACCAAAGAGAATCAACGAGGGCTGGGGTTTGCAGCACATGAAGCTTTATGGAGTTGACGATGAGGTCATTATGACTGGCGCAAACCTGTCCAACGACTATTTTAGCGACAGACAGGATCGGTACCATGTGTTTTCCTCCAAGGATATCACCGAGTACTTCTCCAACATTCACGATGCCGTATCGTCGCTGAGCTTCCTGGTCAAGCCATCGAGCTCTCCTTCAGGGTTCGATCTGACGTGGCCAGAGAGGAACGCCGCGCCGTCGCCGCTCGATGACCCCCATAAGTTCGTCCAGGAGTCGACCAGCTTGTTAGCCGGTTTGATATCTCCCAAGACTGCACCCTTAACTGCCCTGGACAGCACGCCTGCAGAGAAAAGGGATACTTCGGTCTACATGCTGGCTCAGTTTTCCCAGCTGCTCAAGCCAGATACATCAACAGAGCTTCCGGCTATCAGCCACGTTCTCAAGACACTCGCAGCGCCGGAATACGCAAAGTCGTCATGGACATTTACTGCGGGTTACTTTAACCCCGCCCCATCACTGACAAAGCTGTTGCTTTCTACGGCGTCGACCGGCAACACGGTTATCACAGCTTCACCGCAGGCAAACGGCTTTTACCAGTCCCCTGGTGTGTCCGGGCTCTTGCCAGACGCCTACACCCTGCTGGCCCGACGATTCGTACATGCTGTTCATCACAAGAAACTGGATGGCGCGACGGTTTTGAAGGAATGGAGGAAGGGGACGGTGGGCGAGCCAGGAGGATGGACATACCACGCCAAGGGGCTGTGGGTGACACTCCCAGAAAACAACAACCCGTCGATCAGTCTGATTGGTAGCTCCAACTACACGAAGCGTAGCTATTCTTTGGATCTGGAGGCAAACGCTCTCATTGTCACGGAAAACGAAGGGCTCAAGAAGAGGTTAGGTGAGGAGCAGACGTGGCTGCAGGAGCACGCCAAAGTCACGACCATAGACGACTTTGCCAAGAACGAGCGGCGGGTTGGGCTTAAGGTGCGCATCGCCATGATGATTGTGCAACTTGTGGGGGGTGCGCTATGAGTTTTGCTTTCTCAAGCAGTGCATGAGTATGAGTGGTTGTAAGGCGATTCTCGTGATGAAATATTTATACCCAGCAATAATAGACGTATCGCCGACGAAACCATGGATTCACTGTAGACACTGATGAAATTGGAAATCAGAGAATACGGACCAGTGCCCCCATGTGAGCCCGAAGTGATGACGATGAACTGTATGGTGTGAGGTTACCCGTCCCATGGTTGTCCTCTCCATTCTCCTGGTACGGGGCATCCATCAAGCGCAAACCTCGATATCAGACAGATCCAACAAAACAAAACAACAAGCAGTTCTGTCCCATTTTCTGGTCCCGGAGACCCTTTCCCCACGATTTATTCCCATTCAACAGCATTCGTGCAAACACATCGACGACGACGACGACGGCACGATTAACAACCCCTTCATCCTCTCGCTCGTCGAGCAATCCCCTTGTATCTTTCCTGCAGTGTCTTTTTCCCTTTTTGATAATTCTCTTTCCCTTGTCGGCCGCCGCTCAAACGACGAACCTCGCTCCGCAGTTAATCGAAGTAGACGTCATCTTCCCCAAGAACGAAACCTACAAAGCCTCCTCGGCCCTCCCCGTCGTGTTTGCCGTGCAAACCAACCGCTTGACCACGCTCCCTCTCCCTGATAATATCGCCGGGGCACCGTCGCCGGGGCACCGTCGCCGAATTTTACTTTATCGTGGGAAATCATTCCTTATACCACTAACGGCACTGCCGCCCCCTTGACTGGCGAGAATAACACCACTTGGATCCAGTACGCCAGGGGAGGGTTCCGATTCTCTGCCCTTGCCACCCCTGCCGCCTCGAACGCTCCGTCAAGATAGCAGGACCCAGCAACGATTTTGGTCGCGACAGCTGACTCGGGACGGTGGATGAAGACCAAGAAGCCGGGGGATCGGTATTTATTTAATTGGCATGTTCGTCTTGTGCCGGTGCAGCAACAAGAAAAGTGTCAGGAACAGGTTGTTGTTGCAGGAGAGGGAATTATTTCCAGTGTAGAAGGGGACTTTGAACAAGGCGCTCCGGCAGCAGAAGGGTGAGTTGATGCGGGCAACGGAAAGGTTCCGGAGCTTTTGGCGGGAGAGGGAAGGGAAGGGGGGGAGTGTCCTACTCTGGGGTCGGTAGTGGAGCTGGAACAGGTGACAACAGAGACGAAGTGTATGAGCATTAAAACGGGGGATAGGAGACTGGGGGAGAATTGCGCGGTTAAAGTTACGGGGGGGATGGCGGCGAGGATTAAAAGGAGTGTGGAGAATTTGAGGAGGAAAGCTGCGGCCACAGGGCCTGGGACGGAACGGTTGAGACAACGACAAGGAATGGGAATGGGCCGGTGGCTACGGGGACGAGTTCGGGGGTGAGGACGAGAATGGGGGGTTTGGAGGAGGGGAGTTGGGTTGGGTTGGTTGCGGGGTGGGTTGGTGTTCTTTAGAGGGGGTAATAGAAGGGGGAAAGTCATTGAGTTTTTGGGAGATTGTTCATGTAATGAGGTTAGGGAAAAGGAGAATGATTTTGAGAAAGGTTGATGGTTTGTATAAAACGCTTCTATCCAGCCTAACGAACCCCAGTTGTGCAGCACCAACCCCGAGAAAGCTACCTACTTCCTTGCTGTCACTTTAGTCAAGACATTGGCTGGTTTGTTGAACCACTGATTCACAACCGTCCAGTCTTTCTTGGGATCCACCAGCTCGAGGTCAAATCCACGGATGAACTCGGGGATCATTTTGTATAATTCCATCATGGAGATCTGTCAAACGCTCAAGTTAGAGACTTGTGTATACCAAGGCGGAGAAGAAGGAGTGGAAAAGGGGTAATGCTTACATTCTTTCCCAGGCAAGTATATTCTCCCAGACCGAACTGCGTACATCTCAGAATTACTACATTCTTTGTCTTCCAGAAGGGGTGAGAGAGAAAATAGAACTTACACCAAGGATATGCTTGTCCATAAAAGCTGCGTCACCCTCGATCCACCGTTCAGGCCGGAACACATCGGCATCCTCACCAAATACGCTCTTGTCCCTTTGAATTACCAGTGGGTTGATGCCCACCCGGAGGCCCTCAGCGAAGAACTCTCCCGCGATCTTGCAGCCTCCCTTGGGCACGTGACGGGGGAGACACAACCCCACACTCGGGTGAATCCGCATGCCCTCTTGGATACAGGCGTCCATATAGGGCAGCTTAACGGCTTCGGCGTAGCGAATATTGGGCCTGCCGAGCTGACCTTTTGCGGTGGCTTCATCGATCTCGGCACGGAGCTTGCGGTAGGCAGACGGGGTCTTCATGAGGTGGTAGACAATCGACGTGAACGCTGTGGCTGTTGTGTCGAAGCCGGCGGCGCTTTAAGCGCAAAGCGCAAAGTTAGTATAAGCTTCACAGCAGGAAATCTTGGGAAACGTACAAGGCAACATAGAGCTCGCCCCTGATTTCCAGCTCGCCAAAATTGTCCTTATCATTCGTCTCTTCCATGACCCTGAAGCAGCTGGACAGCATGTCTTCATGGTCCAAGATGCCACCTTTCTTATCCAGAAGTGCCTGGCGCTCGTTGACGCTAACGTCCGTGGCAATTTCCAGTGCGGTAAGAGCTTTGAGCCCTGCCAGGACTCGAGGAATGCAGGCGCCAGCCATGAATACCAGACCACGCAGATACGAGGGGATGAGAGCCGATGTGCCAAGTAAGGGCATGACCATATCCGTGGCGTGAATCAAGCCTTGGTAGTCTTCTTGTCGTTCCATAAACCCGAACTGATGGCCGTAAAAGAGCTCGCCGATCACGTCGAAGGCGTACCAGCGGAACCAGTCAGTGAGTTCGACGGGCTGCTTCTTGTCGGCGAGCTCGCGCATGCGTTCCATGAAGACGTTGGTGCAGGCATCGATGCGATCCTCGTAGCGGGAGACGTTGGTCATGGAGTAGATGTGGTTGACTTGCTTCCTGCGAGCAGCGTGAACCACGGGGTTGGTTGAGGCAAAGTGCTCGGGGTATCTTGCCCATCTTGCTGAGAAGGCACTGTAGAAATCGGTCTGGGTCCTAACGTTAGGCAGTGTTCCGTATGTTGGGTTTAGGGGGGACCAGCCAACACACCTTGGTGAAGCCACTGTGAGCACCGTAGATGGTCTGGACTGCGCTAGGATCGGCAATGGAGACTTCGTCGGGGGCAATGCGAATGATCGGCCCTGTTCCTATGTGAGCTCACCAGGTCTGAGGACATAAAGGAGCTCTTTCATCCTGAGAGGCTTACCATATTTATCATGCCATCTCCTCTGAGTCTCGTCGATATGACCATTGATCATCTCCTTTACCAGCCAAGCTCTTGAGATGGAGGCCAAAAACGGGCCCGGGTACTTTGCGTAAGGGTGGAACCATCTAGCGTAGATGATCCACCCTACGCAGTATGTAAGTATGCCCCCAGCCAACAACACGAAGATGGCCATGATCTGGTTGGTTTCCTCGTGCAATCTCGAAAAGTGATGAGGAAGCTGTTCTCCTCTTGCTGTCCAAGGGACAGACACCTAAGAGGGGGGGTACACCCAGAGTTTAAAAGACTGCGGCTCACACAGGCATGGTGAACCCCTCATCCACCCCCTGGTATCATGAGCTATCCCGTCGTAGTTAGACATGCCACACTGGTGGATATTCTATCGACAGCGCAAAGGGGTTGGCACTTCGTTTACCATGCAGACTCTGCCCTGTACTTCTTGGCCGACAGACTTCTCCAACCATCTTGTGTGGAAGTCTTGCTACACAGGACCTAGAGAGCTTGACGAGTGGTTTTCTGGCCCTCAGAAGACATCTTCAAACTCAGAGGCTCTACAGAATGTGTCGGTTCGAGTATGATCTCTCAATTAGAGCCGGCACATACCTCATTAACCGATCTGCCGGGTCAGCCCAGTTTCCAATAGTTCTGTTTGTACATGTAAGCCCTCACCTCGAATAGGTCACAATATTTCGTGGCTTCCAAGAAGCGGGATGCTCGAGCCTATCAACACAGCGGGTTTTTGCTGACCATGCCTTGGCCTATCCTTTTCAGGAGGTAGGCCGAATAGAGGTGCATTGAAGGCGGTGATCCGTCCTCGGCAAGCAGGGTCCTTACTCTTAAACCTCCCCATTCCATACTTGTTTGCACTGCTACCCCTCTTCTTGAAAATCTCCCGCATTGCTGAATGGCCCGTGAAGCCGGCTTTCTGTACAGTGATGGAGACAAGGCTGGTTGTGTTTCGTGGCTGCCTGTTGTTAGTGCTGGCTTGGCTTCAGTTGGATTCTGTAACTTAACCCCGCTATCATGGTACCAAGAAAGGTCTGCCGACAGCGTGGCGTTCCTGCAGGTGGTGTGGTGATGCATGCTTATCATCATCTTACAAGACGACACCAGAGAAGAATGAAGCCATGTGCCATGAGGTATTTGCACTTGGTTGGAAACAACTGAGGGGCGGGACTTGGTTGTGACAAGAAAGGAAAAGAGCGAGCTACTTGATCCAAGAAATCAGTGGCAAGGTGGTATGGTTGGCGACAACAGGCAAGTCAAAAAGTCCCAAGGAGTCAGAAGAGCGACATCCGGCGAACTGAATTGAGTAGTGTGTATTGGAGAGACGATCCAATGCAGTCTTGGTGAAGTTCAAGCTGCCCTCCCTTATCCTATAGCAAACAACCGTTCGGAACCCCTCTTATCAGATAGTTCCCGTGTCATCGTCGTGCATCAAAACAAGTTACTCTAACAAAAACATCATCCCTGTTCGGCAGTTGTCAAGAGTTTCGGCTTGGTGTGGAGGAGGTGAGGCACGGCCCGAGCTGATCAAGCAAGGTCATCCCGGAGATGAACTGGCCAACCACAGGAACCCAAAACGATATCTTCTGTGAGCCGAATAAAAACAAAGAGCCTTTGGGAGCCCGGATATCATTCTCTAGTCTCCCATATTAGAATGCAGTAACTTTGTGAAGAGAAAAAAACATGAAAGAAAAACAACTTTTCTTGATATCAAACGCTGGCAAATGCTTTTGTTTAACGAGAACCCATAACCTCAAAGATGCTGCTCATGCTGGGCTTTGGTTTCAACCCTCCACTGCCGCCAAAGCCAAAGAAAGGCTGTGGAGTCCGCGTGGGTGAGGGCTCGAGCAGATCAAGTCCTGGAACATTGGGTTCCGGCTCCTCATAGCCAAACGAGAAAAGAGAATGAGAGAAGCCCGTACTGGGCGTGGTAGGAGAAGGTGTGGCCGTGGAGGCTGTTGACGAGGGAGCCTCGTTGAAGTATGCCAACAGGAGCTCATGCAGCTCGGCTGTGGCTGTTGGCGAGAGCAACGTCGGGCGGCTAATGCGCTTATAGGAACGAGCCCTGAATTCGGGCGTGGGGCCGCTGGCCGATCGAGGGCGTTCGCTCGAGTCGTATATCGAGAAAGTGATTAATGAAGGGCGGTCCGGTCGCGAGGGAGGCCGGTTTGACACGAGTGCCGGAACGGCTGGAGACACATCTCGGGGGTTAGGCGGAGAGGCCGGAGAGGCAGGTCGGACGAAATCCGAAGAGATGTCTGAGGAGCCATCCGTAGAGACGGCCGGAAAAGTGAATGTGGATTGCTGCTGTTGTTGTTGGTGCTGTAGTAGCGAAGCTCTCTTAGAGCGCTGCTGCTGTCTCGGTTCGGGTGCAGACGAGAGTCTCTTGCTATGCCGCCTCTCCAATTCGGCCTGGAGGGTCCTCACGGGAGAGGAAGATCGCTCGTATTTCTTGTTCGGCTTCGTCGGGCCATGCTCAAAGAGTGCAATTGCCTGTGAAACAGGAACATTGCTCTTGGTGGTGTGGTTCAAGTCTTCGAGGAGGTTGGCGATTTGGTTTTCTTCGAGATCCGCCAGCAGTTCGAAGACTCGGTCGATCGACGAGCGCGACCTATGGTGCTGGTGCGCCTGTGTGGGCATTGTCGGAGTGCACTGGTGGTGATTAAAGGAGTGGATAGAGCAGAGTAGCTCAACGGCGATTCGTGTAAATGAGAGGAAGTTTGGTGGCTCGCGAAGAGCGCATCATCGAGTGAGAATAATGGTGTTGACTTTCCACGACGAAAGATTGTCGGGAAGTTGAACGGACGGGATCGACGGGATGCGAAAGCGTGGCCGTGAAATGACGGACCCCCGCAGAAATTGGGACCGGCCCACTGATGCTGGAGCCCCGGCTGTTTCAGTGGAGCTCTCCGCAAATTTGGCAGGGGGCTTTTAATGGAAAATTGGTGCTATTTGGTGCTAGCGTCCCAGGCATCCCAGCGCCCTGGAGATGGGCCCAGGCCCGTGCCTGGAACGATGAGACAACGGGCAGGATGCCCCTGAAAGTCGTCATTGTGCGCTGTCAAACGTTGCAATCTTTTGGAACCTCCACCGCGACCTGGAACACTCACTCCCTGCAACAAAAATATCAACATCGGATGGTGTGGCCTGTTTGCGGCTGCGAAATGACCTCCGAATCATCAAATGCCATCCGCGCTATTCGCTTATCCCACCAACACCCGTCGCCAAAGATGCAATGCCTCTTTTTGGTGTTCTGGAATTAGAAACATCAACAAAAATTTCGTTTGGTCGATTTCAGACGAGAATGCCGTTTCGCTTACCGACAATGCATGTTGCAACACAACGCCGTCACCTTCGGATGGGAAATCATAAAGACAATACTTTTCGTGTAAAGAACAAGAAGCCCCTTCTCCGGACATTTGATGCTTTATTCTTTCTAATGAATGCTACAAATCATACAAGTGTCCTGGCTGTTGTACCCTTAGCCACATCCACAGAGGGCCGATGTCATGTTTCCCCTCCTCATCATTCTCTTCGAGTAAGAGGAAGACCCAGGATACGAACATGCAGTTGCCACCCAACAAAGATATGTAGGTTGTTTCCGCCATCTATCATGCGAATTGACTAGTCAGGAGTCACAAAACTGCAGGTCGGTACATGTAGTTGGTCACAGTCATACAGGCAGGTGGTCTTACACCAACTTGCAGCCTCCTTGCCGAGGAAAAGCAACGTTTGCTGTTTCGGACCCCTTGCTGCAGCTTTTGTTTGCACGCTACTTCCGGTATGGCGTCCGGATTTCAATCGAAGTGTTTGTCGATCGATCGACAGATGCTCTTGGTCTTCCCACTCGATGCTGGGAAACAGTTTGACGTTGAAGACAAGTCTCTACCACGATACTAATTCCTGGGTAATGATTTCTGGGGGATGGAACCACTGGGCTCGCTTCCAGAACAACTGACGAGTCGGTAGCCGCCAGCATCATCAACCCGGTTCTGCCACCCATGCCCAACCACCAAGGATTGACAGGCAGTACACTCCCACCATATGTGTGGCGTCCACAAGTTTCCCCAAGACTGACCAGGAGCATCAGCCCCTCATTCATCCTCTCCCTTCTTGCTTGCTGTGAGCCTTTACGAAGCCAGTGCCACAGCAATCGTGAAAAGGGTTAGGGTTCATGAGAGGAGCTTCTGTCGGGAGGTACGTGTCAGCAAACCCAGAGTCTAGAGCCCCGTCACATCTTAGTCTCTTGCTGCCCCAAGAGTCCATGGGTGGGTGAGGCATTATCGTGGAGAGTGGCTACACTGGACGCGGGATCGGTAACAAGACCACCCCTCATGGATATCAGATCACGCTGAGGACAAAGTGGGCAGCGAAATCGGTCCTACATTAGCGTATCTCGGAGGACCAACCATCTCTAGATCTCCAGATAGATTGCGGGTTTGTGGGATCTTGGATAACGGCTTCCATCCTTGTTCCACGACGTACAGATATCGAATCATAGACTGTGTAAGGCCGCTAAGAGGGAAGCCACCATGCGCGCGGCCATAATTTGACGAGCTTTCGGTCTCTCTTTGGACCGAAGCCCAACTCCCGATAGCTCAAGAGCCGTTCCGATCTTTCACCATCCGCTCCTGCTCTGTCATATCCTGGTTCATGCAGATATCGGAGCGCGAAGTCGTTGAGCAGCCGCTCCGAATTAACTCCGGCCCCCCGCCCTAGAGGTTTCCACATGAGAGGGCAGTTGAGCGTTTATGGAAAACAGAGGTGACAGGAGGAAGTCTGTTCAGCACTCTTCTTCCCTCACTTCCCTACTTGTATTACGAAATATCTCTTTGACTACCTTACTTTCTGCTTTCACGCTTTTGCCCATCTCTGGAATACTGTGCCATCACATTCACTCAAGATGGGGGTTTCAAGCGTACTTGACAACTCGCCGTTCTTCCCGCTCCTTCTATGCGTATTAATATTCTGCTTGCTGACTTTCCGAGCGGTACGCTTTCGGCAGATTCGGAGCGGTCCGCGACTTCCGCCCGGTCCGAAGGCTGATTTCCTCCTGGGACATTACCGTGCCGTTCCGGAGGTCGCCGCCTTCAAGAAGTACGCCGAGTGGGCGAAGGAATTTGGTATGACCTTTAACTGGTAGAACGCCTTTCTAAACCTATTGCCCTCAAACTTATGTTTCCCCATAGACAGCGATGTACTCTTCTTCCATGCACTCGGCACCAAGTGGATCGTCCTCAACAGCCTCAAATCCGCAACCGACCTTCTCGAGAAGCGCGGCTCCAATTACGCAGACCGCCCCCGTTTTATCATGTTTGAAGAGTTTGTACCTTGTCCATAAGTCTCCCTTTCAAAAGACCCACGGATAGGTAACTGACCTTGTTTTCAGAATGGGATGGTCACCGACACTGACATGGCTCCGGTGGGGGCCAAAATGTCACTTACACCGCAAGGTCCTCCAACCCCCTTTTTCAAAATCTAGGGTGAAGCAATATGCAGCCAATCAACGCAGAGAAGCTCTTATTTGCTGTCAGGGAATGCTCGATGACCCAGAGAACTGGATCAACTCAGTCCGGCGGTTTTCCGTCGCTGTCGTGCTCAAAATCGCATACGGCCTTGAAGTGGATGGCTCAGATAGCCCCTGGATCAAGCTTGCCGATGACTCTGCCGAGGCTGTTGGGAAGTCTGGCGCTCCGGCAAGTTCCATTATGGACCGTTTCCCTCCTAGTACGTGTGTCTCAGCCTTCTAGGACTAGACCCATCTTGTACTGTAGTGGTCGGAATTGACCCGACGCATGCAGCTCGTTATCTGCCAGATTGGCTTCCCTTCATGGAACGGCTCCGATTCGCCCGCACTTGGCGTTTTTCCATCGAGAACATTACAAAGTTGCCTTTTGAGGCTGCCATGGACAAACAGGCACAGGTATAATAGCTTTTCGTTCCATCGAACATTGCTGAATGCAGACTAACTCGGTGCACAGACGGACAGCAACCATGAACAATCCTTCGTTCACGAGAGAATATCGATATTCCGCAAGAATGCGGCCGAGAGCTTGGCGAACGAGTTTACTCTCGAGGATATACAGGGTGCGGCGGCCACCATTCTTATTGCGGGGAACGATACGGTAAGTTTGAATTTGTTTCCTGCAAAGACAGAGCAGTACAGTAACAAGACCGACCACAGACAGCAGCAACAGTGATGCTCCTCGTTCTATACCTAATGCAAAATCCAGAAGCCCAACGAAAAGCGCAACAGGAAGTCGACTGCGCCGTAGGTGGTGGCCGTCTGCCTACATGGGACGATATGTCTAACTTGCGGTATACCCAACTGGTACTGCAGGAAACATATCGCATGAACCCCCTCTCGCCGCTTGGCATCCCCCACGCCAGCATAGCAGACGATGTGTACGGGGGCATGTTTATCCCCAGGGGCACCATTGTTTATCAAAACGTATGGGCAATGATGCACGACGAGTCTGTGTACGCTGAGCCATTTCGATTTTGGCCGGAGAGGTACCTACCGAAGGAAGAAGGGGGCAACGCTGAACCGCTACCCGCAGGTAACTTTGGATTTGGACGACGGTAATTATCTTGACGGTGTTTATGAAACTCGGGTTATGCTGATTTCACTGCCAGAATATGTATCGGGAAAAGCCTGGCTGAAAGCAGCCTGCTCATTGTCCTAGCGACGATGCTTGCCACGCTAGACATCGGCTGGCCTATGGACGAGGACGGCAAACCCACCCCTTTCGAACCAGACTGGTCATTTAAGGGACAAGCGTATGCATTTCTTCTTAGCCCCTCTGCCAGTGCTTCTTTGTGCTTATATGAGTTTTACAGGATCGTGCTGCCTTTTAAAGCATCCATCACCAGTCGAAATGCTAAATCAAGAGAGAATCTGGATAGGGAGGTGGCAGCATTCAAGTTTGTTCAATTTTGATTGACACGACACGCAATCGACATGCACATCACAAATAGCAAACACCACGGTGGTCAGGATAGGTACGGTATCTAACCTTCATTTTCAAATTTCTTTTCCGGGTTTTCACCTACGCCTCCACATCCTGGCCTAGTGAGTATACCAACATCTAGGTAGAGCGCGGACGCATGAATGTCTAGGTAGCACGGAATAAACTCCTGTATCGAAACCTAAAATCCAACTACCTACTCCCTTCTAACCTATTCCACGTCTCCATACACATAACCGCCTCTTCCATCAAACCACCCCTACCCAAAACTCTACTACGTAATCACCAATCCAAAACCTCCCCCGTCCAAAGAACCATCTTCCCACCATACTTCTCCTTGGTAGCCGTCGTCAAAACCTGGAACATACCATCGCAGGACTCATCCACCTTCCCCGGCGCATCCCCAATACCCAAGAGCTTTCCGGCATAGTTTCCCGTGTCCGTCGCCACCCACCCCGGGTCCAGCACCAGCGAGATCAACCAGTCACCGTCCTCGGCGTTGATCCGTACCCCGTACCAGTGGACCATGGACTTGGCCGCTCCGTAGGCGGCGTTGGGGACGTTGGCCTGGCGGCTAGTTTTTTTTTGTTTTTTTGTCAGTACCTTAATCAACTGTGAAAGGGGAAGAAGGAAACATACCCAAGAGCACCCGCACTCGACCCCATAATCGCAAACACCGGCTTAGCAGCTTTTTCCAGCAGGGGGCGAGTAGCTTGGTAGAGCGCTACCGCGCTAAAGACGTTGATCTCGATGTGCTCGACGATATCTTTTCTCAAAACATCTTTGACGGTGGGGTAGATTTTGCCTGTGCCGGCGTTGGCGAGGACGATGTCGAGGTGGTGGATGTCGTGTTCGGTTTCGAGTTGGGATATGGCGTCCAGGGGGTCTTGCCAGTTTGTGCCTTCTGTCTTTAGGATGATGAGGGTGGTTCCGGTTGCTTTGGGGAGGGAGGACAGGGCAACAGAGGAAGGGTGTCCGGGGTCCCGGACGAGGGCGATGATGGTATGATTGGGGAGGGCGAGGAAGCGTTTGAGGATGCCGAGGCCTAGGCCGCGGTTCGCGCCGGTGATGAGGATGTTTGTTGTTGTCATTGTGGATGTCTTGGTGGGAAGGATTTGGTGAAGGGAGGGGTGTGATGAGGAGGGAGATGGCTTAGGCTACATGATGGCTGAGGGTCTCTTATATGCTGCCGACTCTGAGGAAGTTATTATTTTGAGAGCTTGCACCGTAGTCTTCATTTTGTCATCTACATCACAAGGCGTGATGGCATCACAGCGGTTTCTGAGCCACGCATACAGGCCGTTTGTCAACACGCCAATGTAATCCGGTAATTTCCATGAAATCTGGATTGTTACCTCCGGTATGGATGTAAATCCGGCCTTGCTTTATCAGTCCCTGCTATCTGTAGCTGGCTGGGACTTGAAGCCTTTGATGACAAATCCATGCTTACTAGTGTTGATATCCACGGCGTTCCGAGGGTCTGAGCCAGCCAAGCCTACCTATATGACCACTCAATTGGCGCCAGACACCCAACACCACTGTAGCACACCAGTACCAACATCCTCCGCCTGCCACTGGCCCAGTAGGCATAGGGCCCATGCAGCCTGCTCCCGGGATGGAAGTGAGGACGGATGAGTCAACACAACCAGACCAGGTGCCAGCAGCCGCCCTGGCACACCACCAGCCGTCCTCTCCCCTAGAATCAACAAACAACACCCCTACAGCACCACAAAACTGCCAAAATTAGTACAGGTTTCCATCTACGGACCCCGGTTCATGTTCATGGTGTAGCAGTTGCACACACCGGTGTAAAACACTGGCTTGGAGGATCAACTTCAAGAAACAAAGAGCTTGCGCGTTCGATCCGAACCAAGAAAGATGGCTTTCAAGATATGAGAAACAGAGTTCAAAGCCCACCCCAAGCCAGCCGGCGGAGTCCTTGTTCGAATCAAGGTAGCATGAATCTTTTGACTTTTTTTTCATTTTTGTATGAAAATGGAAAAGAAAGATTTAAGCATCCGTTGCCACACCGTCCAGTTTCCTCTTGACGAATTCCAACGCAATCGCTGATGCATCCTCTGATAGCGTGTACCCAGGCATCAAGGTGAAGCCGTGCGGAGCTTCAGGGTAGATCTTGACGATGGCCTCGCTGCCGGTGGCCATCCATTTCGTACTCATGAGAAGCGTGTCGTCCAGTAAAGGGTCCTTTGTTCCGCACAGGAACAATGCAGGTGGCAGCTTGTTTCCTGGGGCAGCCTTGGCTAGGGCATGCAGGTCATCGTAGAGTGGCGAGATGAGCGGGTTTCTTCTTTCTTCGATGGACATGCCGGGGGTGTAACATTCGGCGAACCGCCTCATAATGTCGTAGTTGATGAGGAGAGGACGCGTCGACGAGGTCATGCTGGGGAGGTTCAACGTGACGTCGAATTGGCCGTACGGGAAAACAGTCCCCAAGATGCGAGCCTGGGGCCGGGTTCGGAGGAGGTGGAAGGCTGTTTGCACGGCAAGGCATGACCCGGCGGATTCACCGCTGATGAACAACACGGGCGGGGCACTATAAACGGACTGGCTATTTTCGACCAGGTATTCCGCTGCATCGAAGCAGTCGTGGATAGCAGCTGGCCAAGGGTGCTCGGGCGCGAGACGATAACCGACTGATATGGCTGTCAACTGGCAAGCATTGGCGTAGCGCTGCAGCAATGCATCTTGGCTGTGAGGTTGCGTGTCAGTCGGGAAACGATGAAGTGCAGAATGTGATTCAAATTTCAACTTACCCCCGGTGGGACATTATGGTGAAGCCGCCACCATGAATCTGGAGGAATATGCCCTTGCTAGGCTCACCGTTGCCGGGTGTGTACACACGCAGAGGAATAGCGCGGTGTTGGTCTCGTGATGGGATTGCGGTGTCTTTAGCGCCTGGGAGATTGGGGGGTGGTGGGAAGCTGGTTTCGCCGGCCTCTGCCATCTCACGGTAGCGTGCGGGGCCGACCTCGTACCATCTCGGTCTTTGGGTGGTGAGGTTCTCCAAGATGTCGTTCACTTTAATTGTCTCTTCTGTTACTGGTTCCTGGCTGAAAGCCGAGGTGTCAATTGTGATGTCGCTGCTGAGAGACATGGCGAATGTGGCCTGGAATGATGGTGTTGGGGTTAGCTTGCAGTAGACGGACTAATCGGCAAATGGGCAGTTTTTATAGTTGGTTGCCAACAACGATTGTTGGTGCCATGGTGGTGTTGGCTAAGAGTCACCCTGTTGATCCTGTGAACAAGCCTGTAGATACGAAGAGCTAGATCGGGAACAATTACGCTTTGCAAGTCGAGGGGTCTGGGCTGGGCCACACAAGCGCATGGCGCACTTTGGAATTCCTTCCGGTTCAGATTCCTAGCTGTGCCTGGGTTTGTTCAGCTTGTAGAAATTGACGGAAAGGAATAAGGACCCGTGCCTAGCACCCTCATAGGCTCATATTGAAGAGTGCGATATCGAACATCAAATACCTGGTATGCTACCTCGCTAATCAGTACCCAAACGATGATAGGTTACGTTATTGCATGGAAACCACTTTAACCGAAAGTTTCTTCGCTAGCATCTCCAACACCCACCAAAGAAAAACAAAAATATCGTCATATCTACCCCCGCACCGACATATGATCTTCAAGCCATAATATTCTCTAATATCTGCGATTGCGTGCGCGGGTTACATCACCAAGTTACATCCCGCTTCCCCAGATTCTACCGCTGGGCAGGGCAGATCAGCCGCATCCCCAACTTTCCCCCATGCTGTTCCCACTGGATAAATAACGCCCCTTAATACTGACCCGTGGAGCCCCTCGTGCTGTCAACTTGTCTGGCTAAATCGATATGGCTCGCCTTAGCACTGCAACTTATTCCTCGGAGAATCATTGTCCGCCAATGGCCTCCCGCTGCTACAAAAGCAGCCGATATGCCCTCTTCAAGACCACCAAGACTTTGGTCACTGACTGCTCAGACTGTCATTGACTCCCATCACCATGATTTTCACATCTAGTTGGGCTGGCATCGCTGCCTCGCTGTTGCTGTCAGCGCAATGGACCACTGCAGCACCCACCTCCGAGGTGGATAGGGACCTCTTAACATCCCGGCAGACTGATGGGTTTCACTGGGTCAGCACCTGGACGTCCATGCCACAGCTGGTCGAACAGAACAACATGCCTCCTTCACAATTTGTAAGTATTACACGGTGTTTGAGTCATTGACAGGGGCATCTGATCTGACACTATTTTGCTTCGCAGGTCTCAGGCGGTGTTTTCAAGGATGCCACTCTACGACAAACCTTCCACTTGTCGATCGGCGCCGAGAGACTACGCATCCAGATCAGCAACACCTTTGGTGGCAGTGATCTTCCTATTACGGCAGCCTCGATTGCACTTGCGGCCGGCAATACAGCCGGAGTAGCAGGGATCGATACGGCTAGCTTGAAGCCCCTGACTTTCAACAACGGCCAAGCATCCATTACCATTGCTCGTGGTCAGGTTGCTTACACGGACCCTATCGACTTTACAGTCGGCGGTCAGACCAACATCGCCGTTTCCCTCTACTCGCAGAAAGGCCAGTCTGGAAACAGCATCACGGGACATCCTGGAAGTCGCACAACATCGTGGATGCAGACGGGTAACCGAGTCAGTGCTGCTACACTGTCCGGTTCAAATACCAAACACTGGTATTTCGTCAGTGCGGTTGAGACGTGGAAGCCCACCAATCACAGCGCTTTTGTGATCCTCGGTGATAGTATCACGGATGGACGTGGTAGCACTGATGATGGTAACAACCGGTAAGCCCCTTTTCACGCCCATCTTGAATTGGCCGAGATAGCTAACGCATACCAGCTGGCCTGATCTCCTAATCGACCGCCTGGCAAAGAATGGCATCACACACATCGGTGTCAACAACCAAGCGGCAGGCGGCAACACTGTCCTCTCTGGTGGTCTTGGCCCTACTCTTCTCAGCCGTTATAAGCGTGACGCTCTTCAGGTCGCCGGCGTCAAGTATGTCATGATCTTCGAGGGCGTAAACGACATTGGTGGTGGAGGTACCGACTCGGGTTCCCAAAACGGCATTGCCACCCGGTTGCAGAGCGCATATCAGCAGATTGTTCGTGACTGCAAGGCTGCTGGCCTCAAGACGATTGGCGCAACCATCACCCAGTTCTCTGGAAGCGGTCAATCATACTCGAACCCAACGAGGGAGCAGACGAGAGTCAAGGTCAACGACTGGATCTTGAATAGCGGAACCTTTGATGCCACAGTGGACTTTGCCAAACTCATTGGCGACCCTTCTCAACGCAGCCAGCTTGCGAGACAATATGACGGTGGAGACCATTTGCACCCTAACGTTGCTGGCTTCCAGGCCATGGCTGATGGTTTTCCTTTGGAGTTTTTCAAGATTACCAACAGGACCGCTTTCTTCATGTAGAGGGTAAGAGGGCGGATACCAAACAGACCGGTGTATAGCCAAGTGTATAGCATGAGGGCTTCTTGTATATATCTTGGACGAAAGACTATGAGCCAAAAAATCAAAGCCTGTGAAATGAGCACATGTTATAAATTTCAAGGTTAAGAAGCTATCTTGAAGACTGAAGCCAAATACAGTTTAGCTTTGTGGCGTCGTGGTAGTACCGGTAGCCTGCTGACTGTTGGTTCTGACAGGGCACCGCGGTCGCGTCTCTTCTCCTTAAAAGGGGTCAACTACGCCCGCGGAATCCGAGATAACTTCCCACGAAGCGATCGAACCAATTATAACAATAATTCACTCCCTCAATCGTGGGTAAAATCATTTTCATAATTTACTTTTGACGATTTCCAAGCTTCTTTTGTAAATTTCTTTTTGGTGGAAGCCATAGCGATATTCTCGACGCGCCAGGTGACATCCCAGATAGGGGTAAACTCAAAATGGCGACCCAACAAGAATCAAAACACGAAATAACAAGCCAAACAGGCAAAGGTAATCAATCATCACGTTCTGTTTTCTTCTTCAGAATCTGTCACTGACAAAGTTAAAAGGGGAATACCTAATCAAAACCATCGACTTAATGACCGAGTGCTTCCACGGCGACCCGGTCTTTGCCTGGTTCTTGTCGGATTACCCCCTCGAAGCGCAGAAACCGTATCTTAAGAAACTCCTAAGGGGGTTCTTCACAGCCGGCGCGCTCAACAAGGGGATTTTTGTGGAAGCAGACAACTTTGGGTCTTGCGGCCTTTTGATGCCCCCCGGGTGCAAGCCGGATAATACTTTTACGATGGTTCAGGCGGGGATTATTCCCTTGTTGTGCTCGCTGGGGGTTGGGTTTTTCAAGGTTTGTTTTCTTCCCTCCGTCAAGATAGGTGCTGACAAAAAGACAGAGGGTGATGTTGGGATATTCCCCTGCGGTACACGCCCTGCTGCCCAAAGCGGGATTCACGAAAGAGGAGCAGAGAAATCATTGGTATGTGTTTATTATGGGTACTGCGTTAGAAAAAAGACGGCAGGGGCTGGCGGGGGAGTTGTTGGTGTATTTCCAGAACTTGGCAAAAAAAGATGGAAGGCCGATCTGGTTGGAGGCTACCACGGCCACGTCGAGGGATTTGTATCTCAAGCATGGGTTTGTGGATGTTGGGGAGGTTGTACTGGGGAAGGGAACGCACGGGGGAGATGGACTGAAGAAAAAGGGGGGCGAGGGGGTGGTGATTTGGGGGATGTATTGGAGGCCGAGTTGATTTTCTTCAGGAGTCTTGAGATAATAATGGGGGAGATGCAAACAAGACAAAGTTATTGAGATCATGGAGGTCGACGAAGAGGGTGTCAAAACTGGCGACCGGTGTTCGCGTCTCTATTATTTGGTGAAGCTGTTCCGCCCCTCGAATCCTTATTCTTCTTTGAGGACTTGCTGCTTTCGTTGTCCCGGCCTCGCAAAACCTAAACCCAAGCGTCAGCGGTTTGAATACGCTGGGGCCCAAAGGTATGTTTAAGTATGCAAATTCAAGACGATACGAGCACATACGACCATAGACAGTAGAGAACTCGGGATCCCGTCCGCTCTCCCATAGATAAGCTACTGATCGCCAGACTAGTACTCAGGTGGGTGACCACTGGGGAATCCCTGGTGTTGTATGTTTTTGTTTCATTTTTGGCTCCGTTCTGATTCCATCGTTGGGGCTTACACGGTGTATTGCATCAACCTGTGCCTCTTCCTGTCTTCATCCTCGTGTGACGTCTGGTATTGCAGCGCGGGCAGTCAATGCAGCTCAGGGGCAAAGATCTTTTATCAGTATTAGCTTCGAAACTTCCGACAAAAATTGCGGCTGCTTCCCTTCCATATCCGGAAGTAAATATTGATTCCTAGTTGCGAGCATCATGGATGCGGACTCGTGCAGCGGAGAGTCTTCCCTCCGTCTGCAATCACCGAACACCGAGCACATGCTTTTGTCCATCTCCTCGGATTCAAATCCACCATGAGACTTTCTTTCGCAATGATCTCAAACCATGCACAGCTGGTGTCCGGTTGGTCTTGAACTCCACAATCACATGAAGCAAACTTGAAGGAGGAAACGATGGGTGGGCTATTCTCAAAGAACCACTTTGATGTTCAGTGCAGGGTATGTGTCCAAGCTTCTTCATGGCTCGTTCCAAACCCGCAATTATGCAACTATTTCTTACCGATGATGACGATCACTGCCACAGGTCGTACTCATCACCGGCGGCTCCCGTGGCATGGGCCTCGAGGTCGCCCGACAGCTCGCTGGAAGAAACGCATACATCGTAATTGTCGCGCGAGACGCTAAGCGGCTGGAGGAAGCCTTGGTCTGCATCAAAGAGAAAGCCGTAGGGCGGCGTTTTCAGCGATTTCACGCGATCAATGCGGACTTGACCGACCCCAACGCAGCTCAGCGGGTGATGAGGGAGGTGGTGGAATGGAATGGTGGGAAGCCGCCTGACGTGGTCTGGTGGTAAGTTCTGTCACCAACATTACCTGGTTTCTTATGTGTCTCAATATGGACTCACGAGCTTGGAATGCTGAGAGGTGAAATGTGAAAATAAGTTGCGCAGGAAGCGCCCACCCAACACTCTTCGCCGATACCCCAGCGGAAGAATTCAAAGCGCAGATGGAGAGCAACTACCTCAGCGCAGCGTACATCGCGCAAGCTGCCCTGCAAACTTGGCTGCGTATTCCCACTCCTCCATCACCAAGCAACCCAAAAGCGCGGCATATCATCTTGACAGGCTCAACAGTTTCCTTCTATTCTATAGCGGGATACTCCCCTTACTCCCCCTCCAAAGCAGCCCTGCGGTCTCTCGCGGATTCGATATCCAGGGAAGTGCATCTCTATGCTGGCGCCAACCCGAAGGAGCCAGAAATAAAAGTGCATACGGTGTTTGCGGCGAGTATCCTTACGGATTCATATGAGAGGGAGAATTTGATCAAGGCTGATGTTACGAAGAAGTTGGAAGAAGCAGATAAAAGCCAGACGGCGGAGGCGGTTGCAAGAAAGAGTATTGTGGGGTTGGAAAGGGGTTATGAATTTGTTGCTACGGATTTCTTGACGAAGTTGGTCATGACGGCTAATATGGGCGGGAGTAGTGGGCGAGGAGGTTTCTGGAGGGGATTGGGGCTGTGGGTGGTGGGGTGTGTGATGAGTTTGTTGCTTTTGGTTGTGAGAGGGGGGCAGGATCGAGTGGTGAGGAACTGGGGGAGGGTGCATGGGGCTTCGGGATTCAAGAAAGGGAGTGGACGGAATGCTGGGTGAAGATTTATGGTGGTGGAAACAGGACGTGGCACAGATGGAAACTTTGATTGTTCTTTTGATGTGATATGAATAATTTACCTCGGGGTATGTATGTACAATTCGTCATTAATGTTTAACTGAATCTCTCCGACATCTAGGTATCATGCTCGCCGTCTATATGTACATCCAATATGCATCATCTCTATCATTGTGCCCCGATCGTAATCTTCCAAGCAGCAAACCCGGCAGCCCCCATTGCTACCAGCGTGGCCGCCATCCTCTCATGCCAGACAAAGCCATAGTAACTCGTGAGCGCCTTGGCAATAACTCCAGCTACGATGCTCATCCATACGACGAAGAAGCCCAGCTCAAACCATGCCTTCCTTCTGCTTTCCCTCTTTGCCCGTTCCATATCTCCGCTTGCACGCATTGAAGTACCCCAGCCGTCCGCAGCCATGGTCAACATGCTGTAGATCTGCACGGCTGGTAATGGGATGTAGTAAAAGAAGACACCTGGTACCGTCCAGACCAAGTCCTTTTGCGTAAGCCGGTGGGGGTTCCTCAGGAAGTTATATGCAGAGCTGATCATGATGCGGTAAACAAAGTCCATGACGGAGATGGTGATGAACATGTGGGATGTGAAGAAATACCACATGACAGCAAATGCACCGATAGCCGGGCCGAATTCCCGCTTGACCATGCCGTAGAAGAGTAAAGGATGACTGAGGATGTAGACTTTGGGACGCAACAAAGATTCAATATGCGTGGCTCGCGCCCAGCGGACCTGTTGCTTCAGCCAGCGCGCCATGGTCGTGGGCGTATCCGTCGCGGCCAGGGTGTCCGAGGCAAAGATGACATTCCACCCCCTGAGCAAAAGATTGGTGGTCAAATGGCGGTCTTCGTTGACGATCATGCGCTTGCCAAAGGCCACTTGGAGATACCATGGCACCAAGATAGCGGGAAGAGCCGCAAGACGGAAGGCAGTGCTGGGACCACTCTGGCAATCACTGGTTCCGGTACAGGCAGGGGTGGACCGGGTGAGGTAGAGCTCACCCCAGTAGACGGCCGAGGCCAAGCTCGTCACGGCGGTCTCGCGGGAGTTGTGCACAACAAGACCGGAGCTGGCACCACCGGCTTTAGGGTCCGAGGCGATGGAGTTGATGGTCTGCTCCAAAGAATCGGGAAAGACGATGGTATCGGAGTCAGACGACCACATGAACTCGATTCCCAGGATGTCGGCGATAATAAGGGAGAAGACGTAGGCGGTGAACATGATGCCCTTCTTGTGCATATGGCGCTGCTTGAGGCAGAGCTGGCGGATGCCGTTCGGTGTGCCAATTTGGATGTTGTGTTGGTTGAGGATGGTTCTGGCGAGGTTGAGGCATGTCTGCATGGCGACGGCTTCGGCTTCTGCCACGTTGATGGACTGTCCTTGCTGCCGCTGAATAGCCAGCGTCTTGTCACGGATTCTCTCGGCGACCTCTCCAAGTGGCTCGGGAACGTGGATCACGGCCGAGTGGTCCGGGAAGACTTGAGAGAACACAGTGACCATGTCCTGGTCCTCTGCCTCATCGCCATCGATGCCGGCGAGGAAGAAGGCGCATGTCCTTGCTGACTTGTAGCTCTCCAACGCCCGGGTGTAGAGGGCGGGATCCTCTCTCCAGCCTACAACAGCAGCGAGACATTCCAGTCTTGGTGCAGCTGATAATGGTTGGGTTTCCAAGTGAACTGGGCTCCATTCTTCCTTTTCGTTCCAGCTCCGGGTTTCTTCTGCTAGCTGCTGCTCTGACCGGGCGAAATCAGCTCGTCGTCTCTCAACAATGTAGCGGTTGAGCTCTGTCAGGGCAATGGTGATGACAATGTCTAATGTGACTGGGTAGCGACTGTGTACGGTAGAGAAATAATAAACAGGTATTGCGAGTAAGCAACCAAGAAAGTTGAGGAACATGCGGGAGGTGGAAGGGAAGTGGCCCTCAATCACCGCATCTCGGTGATCGCCATCCCGGTCGATCTTCTCTTTAGGGATCATCTGGAGGGATGTAACTTGACGGATGGTTCCAAGATTGACGATTGGAGATTCTCACACCAGAGAAGAATGATGGGCTGGGAAGGGGGACGAAGGGGGGTACAAGAGCAAGAAGAGTGGAAGTGAAGGCACTTACAGCTCAGCCGCCGGCTCGTCGTCCGAGTCAACCAACCCTCACCGGTGACCGATCACGAACCATATCCACCCTGCATTCGGAGCTTTTTTTCATCTTTCATGTGCAAATCCGACCTCATCTCGTATCCCTACACTGTAGGCACAAGTCCCTGACAGAATGTAACAGTACGGTACCGACTCAAGGCAGCGAACCGCCTGTCATTTACTTTCAAGTCGCGTATCCCGGTTTAAACTGGTCAGTGCCTGCGTGAGGTCTCATTCTGCCAAGTGACCCCTGTAAATATTCTTCTTCATAAGGGTCTTTCTTTGCGGGTTCGCTTCCAACACCTCGGCTTGGCGAGGGTTGCCAATGACTAAGGTAGCCTGCCGAGAAGACTTCACCTGCAGTTGGTGATTATGCGGGACTTGTGTTGAGTGGAAAACTCGGCACGGGATGACCTTTCGCTGCGCCTTGCTGCAAGCCCATACGATATTATATCTCTGCTTGGCTGCCCAATCCCCGGCTAAGGCGCAACACAATTGACTGTCATCCATCACCTCGCGTTGTTGCGTCCACTGTTGTCGGCTGAATAACACTCGGTCTGCACACGAGATCGTGGCTGAAAGGGCGACCTGATGTTCCCGAAACTGTAGATCGCTCCAGAAATGGATGATTCCCGCGGATGCTTGAAGGAAAATTGCTGGATTCACAAAAGGGGGATTTGCAGATCGATCCATCATTTTGCTTGAAAAGCAGAATATAATCACAGGCGGGTCTATCCGCTAAAAAATGGAGGAGACTAACCGTTAAATCGTGGATCCCAACAACCGACCGTTGGCCCTGCCTAGCCTGCCTGGCACAGGGCCCATACTTAGTGCCCCCCCCCAAACACCGTTGCATTCGCATCTTTGTTGAAGTAGAAAAAGCTACCGTCCAATTTACCAAATTTCACCGAACATTATGTCGGTGTGAGTCAGAAGCTTGATGGGATGTTTAAAACTCTATCGTCTGCGCCGCACAAAGTAAAGCGTTATGCACTAGCAGCGTAGTAGGTATTTACCCTTTCCCATCCTCACTCAACTTTCTCTGCCTGCGCCGCAACCAACAGCTCGGAGAAGCCCGCCCAATCGCATCTATCTACTGTATCTATCCACCATGCATTCGTCAATGACCCGATTCTCCATAATACTGTAACCCAGGTACAGGCAGCCTCGTCCTCCTTTTTCGGATTTCGGCCGAGGACGGTCATTTCCAAGCCACTAGATGCAAGGCATCACTTGGGTGGATTGGAGTCTGGAAATTGTGTAACATGCATGTCGTATTAGGGGGACGGGAAAGACTCAGCCGCCACCCATGCTGCCCCGAGTACAAGCACCTCACATCGGACGCTACTCGTATTCGTTCGTAGGGTATACTTTGTAGGGTTGGGTGCCATTCAGTCGAGTCAGCTTGAACATGTCCTCATTTTCTCGGCATTTGAGGCATCTCTGGGAATTACCTCCTTGCCCTTGACTTTTCCCGAGACTTGATCCCTTGTGGTCTTATTCCTCTCTGTTGTAATATCCCCCAACACCCATCCAGAGTTGATCATTTTCAAACGTTCCAAACATTGAAGATGATCGTGACGTACAGGAACAACCGGTTCATGCCGGCAGTGCTCATCGCATGTTGTCTCTGGGGGATATACTACCTCGTCGATGTGCCTGTAGACGGCACTGTCTTACCAGCATGGAAGCCGGGTAACTACCACTCTGATGTACAACCAGCGGCATCAGCAGATTCTACATCCACATGGTCATCACCCATACCAACACCAACACCTCAAGAAAACACCGCCAGCAACCAAGATGAGGAGTCAACAAGCGCAGACAAGGGCGCGAAACCACAAAGCCATGGCGGTTTGTTGCCTGAAGATGTCCTCCTGGTCATGAAGACTGGCAGCACATCGATGTGGAAGCGGCTCCTCGTCCACCTCACCACCTCCCTCGCACCAGAGCGCATCCCCCTGGAAAACTCCGTCATCTACTCCGACGGCGCCATGACCATTGGCTCATTCCAAATCATTGACGTCCTCGCCAACACCACCGCCGCCATCAAAGAGTCCCACCCAGACTTTGACGTCTACCGCCAGCAGCCATTCTACGATCAGCACAATGCTTACGTAGAAGCTGCCGGCGTGGAAGGTGACAACTACGGTCCTCCCGGCGGCTGGATCGTCGACAAGTACAAGTTCGTCCCCCTCATGCAGCACGCGGGCATCAACCACCCCAAAGCCAAATGGTACATCTACATGGAAGATGACACCTACCTCTTCCTCCCCAACATCCTCGCCTACCTCTCCAAGTACGACCACACCCAGGCCCACTATCTCGGGAGCTTCGCTGGCAAGTCCGACATCATCTTCGCCCACGGCGGCGCAGGGTTCGCCGTCTCCCGCGGTGCCTGGGAGAAGTCATTTGGCCAAAACGCGAACCTGGCCAAGGAGTACGAACAGTACACGGCAGACCACTGCTGCGGTGACCAGGTGCTCGGTCACGCGTTGAACAAGTACGGCGTCAAGTTCGGGGAGAACAATGGTGACGAAAAGTTCACGTGGGGATTCAATCCCGTTGTGCACTGGCGGTTTGGTTTTGAGAAGTGGAACTTTTGTTCTCCGTTGCTCTCGTGGCATAAGGTGCACAACCGGGACGTGGCACGGTACTACGACCTGGAGAAATACTGGAACGTGACCGAGAAGGGACCTCTAACGCACCGGGACTTTTACCTTGCTTTGATCAAGCCCGATCTTGAGAAGCGGGCCGAGTGGTGGGACAACATGGCCGAGGCGTACCAGGTCAGCTCGGGCAACAAGGCGTGGCCACCCACTCCAAAGAACGGCAAGCATGACGAGGAGAAGTGGAAGGCAGCATGGGAGTCTGCGGATGCGTGCGAGGAGGCATGTGTCTCTTGGGATAAGTGCGTGCAGTGGAACTGGGTGGAGGACCTCTGCAAGATGGACGAGAGATTGTTCATGGGTCAGGGATACGCACCTGCTGCGCCAGAAAGGAAGACGGCGCTGAAGCGGACGAGTGGGTGGCTGACTGAGAGGGTGGATGAATGGACATGTTGAGAAATCTTTGGTCCTGGGCTTTCTTTTTCTTTCTCATATACCCAACATTCGAAATAACTTCAAATAATGGAACACAGTTTGCCAAGATCTTTTCACATCGACGGGCATGTAGTTCCGTTCCAAGACTTTTACGATCAGCGTTTGCCGTCTTGGACTCGTCGGCTCGGGTAATATGGACAACGACCGCTTGAGGTGAAAGTGCCACATCACGCCTTTGCGGCTCACCTGGACTCGTTCGAGGGAAACTAACAATGAATTATCTTTGCGAACTCATCTCGTGGTTACACTAAGAAAATGGAGAGACTACGAAAACTTTGTTTTTACCTGGCTTTTATGTTCTCAACCATAACAGGCAGCACCCTCGCAACCCCTTCAACATGCCCAACCGACCATCCCCTACAAGTTCCCCTGAGCTCACCTCTCCACCGTGATACTAGCCCCTGGTCACATCCCCCCCTCTGTATAACCGACAAAACCCAACCAAGCTTCAAATACTGTGTCTACGCCTCCTCCACACTCAACGCAGGCCACGGTATCAGCTTCATAACCCGCTCCAACACCGAGAAAGACATTCTCCCTTTCCTCACCACCACCTGCAGCCCCCTGACCGACTTAGCCAGGCGAGACCTCGCCCCTAATACCAGCAGTAGTGCCCCATACATCATCAGGAATCTACCAACCAAAAACCATGGCCGCGGTGTTTTCGCCCGCCGCCACATCCAGCGCGGGGAGACGTTCATGATCAGTTTTCCGGCAGTAGTCATCGATCAGACTCTTGAAAGCGACGATGCCTCCGAACACTTGTCTGACGCAGACCGGTTCAAGTTGTTCAAGGCAGCGTTTGAGCAGCTCCCTGTCCCCGAACGGGCTTTGTCGTGTGCGGCCAGCTGGGGGGAGGGAAATTTGCATGAGAATATCATGAGAACGAATGCTTTTGGTGTCAAGATTGCTGGGGGGAGATACTCGGGGTTGTTTCCCGAGACTGCGGTAGGTTTTTCTGCCTCTTCTGGTACGAGAGGTGGTGATGTGTGCTGATGAGAGTGCATGTAGTTGATGAACCATGATTGCGCGCCAAAGTAAGTACCACCTATCAAAACAAGTATTCCACGGGCCAAGCTAAGAAGCACCAGTGCGGTAATTCGATTCTCCAAAACAACCCTCGCAACCGAAGCTGTTGCCATACGAGACGTCGAGCCAGGGGAGGAGTTGACCATCAGCTGTAAGTTTTCCCTCCCTTAACACCTTTTCCATGGAACTCAGCTAAGACTTTTGTGCTGCAGATATCCCCATCGACCTCCCAATAAAAGAACGGCTCTCCCTCCTGGAATCGCACTTCAACTTCCAGTGCACCTGCAAGCTCTGCTCTGCACCTCCTGATAAACAGCGGTACTCCGACCTTCGCAGGGAACGCATCGGTTCAGTTCGATCTTTGATCAAAAAGGTCAAGGAGACAAGTAACGTGGATGACTTAGCTGCTGAACTGTTTGCTCTTGTGGAAGAGGAAGGTTTGCAGCTCAAGCTGAAGGAGTATGATAATGAGTTGTGGATCGTTTACTACCAGCTTGGAGATGTTGATTCAGCGATCAAGTATGCGGAGGCGGCGCTGAAGGAAGCTGAGGAGTTGGGTGGTGTCCAGGGAGGGGAAGATGATGAGGTGCAGGTGGCGATTAGAAGGAATTTGGGGATTATGAGGAGGTTGCAGGCGCAGAAGGCTGAGCTTTAGAGAATGTCTAAGGAGGGAAGGAGATTTTCTATACTGTGCAGTCATTCCGAGAACGTGAAATCCTGATAGGGCAAGAGTTCGGGTCACAATCACAACAAGATAACCCCTTGTGGTGTAGTTGGCTATCACGTTCGGCTGTAAAGGAATTTATTGATTACCGAAAGGTCACCGGCTCGATTCCGGTCGAGGGGACAAAACCATTCATTTTGCTGTTTTCTTTTTGCCTACATTTCGGCCAATCTCATGTTCTAATTTGAAGAAGATTTTAAGGCCCAAAAATCCATGGAGACTTCAGAGTGAACCGAAGGAAAAAAGGACATGAACTGAAAGCTCTGGGTAGAGTGAACACCCTAACCCTGAATGATCAGGAGGAGTGAGGACTGCGTAATCAAGCAATTACCGTAATACCCGTAACGCTGCGTAATCTCACCCGCTCAAAACCTGGTTTCAGTGGATGGAATCTCAAATCAAACCCAATCTCAAACTCAACAGCACCCAACACCCCATACTCAACATCAGAAGCTAGACACAAGCGCACCGCTTACAACCTTTTCTGTATTTCATAATTCCATCATTTTTTAACTCCATTCCCAGCCGAAAACAAGCAGGCAATGGCAGGCTCCAACCCACCACCCTCCGAGAACGTCGACTCACTCATCAACAAAGATGACGGTCTCAAGTACTGGGAGAGCATCGATGCCGATGTGAACGGCATGCTCGGCGGCTTTCCTCACATATCGCGTGTGGACCTTCAGGGGTCGCGCAACTTTCTGGCAAAGCTGGGCATCGGGTCCAAGCCAGGGAAGCGCGTTGCCGCGAGAGCGTTGGAGGGTGGAGCTGGGTGAGTTTCAGCTCACAGATTCTATCTCAACCTCTGTTGTCAGTGAAAGGTATGAAAACACGGAACTCTAACAGAAGCGAACAGAATCGGGAGAATCACACAAGGCTTGCTCCTCGATGGCATCGCAAAAGAGGTCGACGTCATCGAGCCCATCGCCAAGTTCACCGCCAGTCTGCAGGGGAAACCGGGCGTCAAGACCATCCACAATATGGGCCTGGAGGAGTGGCAGCCGACGGAGGACACAAAATACGACCTCATCTGGATACAGTGGTGCGTGGGCCATCTGACGGATGAGCAGCTGGTGCAGTTCTTGAAGAGGTGCACGTCGGCGCTGAACCCAGATGGTGTGATTGTGGTCAAGGAGAACAACAGCACGATGGGTGGCGATGACTTTGATGCGCTTGATAGCAGTGTGACGAGGTAAGACTCAGCTTTTTGGTCTTGAATTTGTGACTGATTTGGCTGACGAAACTTGATCATCAAACAACAGGGAGGACATTTCCTTCCGAAATCTCTTTAAAGAGGCGGGTTTGCGTCTGGTTCAGGTTGAGCTCCAGAAGGGCTTCCAAAACACAGGTCTTTTGCCTGTGAGGATGTACGCACTCAGACCCTAGCCGCCGCGAGTTTATTTTGAATACTTCCCAATTCATGGTTTCGTGAACACGCAATGTCTACATGGTGGTCGATTTGCACATCCAACATCACTTACTCGTATCAACTTTTTTTTTTTTCAATTTCATAAAATCATTACACGCTTTTCATTTCTTTCAGCTCGAACTCGAAGACCCCTTCTCCTCCGTGGTGTCACCAACCGAGAACTTGATCTCCCCGTCCTCGCCCTCCGTTATCTTGACCTTGCTCAAGTCCTCATTCAACCCCTCCTGCCCGTTTGCCGCCTCCAACCCACCGGCTTTCTCCAAGAAGTAGTCAACCACATCGTGCTTCTCTCCAAAGCTCGCCAGATCCAAAGGCACATAGTTCTTGTCGTTAGCCAACGCCACCGACGCACCGGCATCCACCAGAACCTTGACAACCTCCAGATGCCCGCCGAGAGCAGCCCAGTGCAGGCCCGTGTTGCCGAACTCGTTGGGTGCGTCCAGGAACGCTTGGCGCTCCTCTTTTGGCCTTGAGTCGTATTGCTCTAGGAGGTACTTGACGACGTCTATTTTCTTGTGTCAGTTACGTTCATATTTTCTGTTTTGGATTAAAGTTTGAAAAGAACTCACCGAGGTGGCCGTTGCCTGTGGCCATGTGCAAGCAGGTAGACTTCTTCTCGTCCACGGTAGCTGTGATGATTTCGGCGGCGGTGCTCTTGTTTTCTGTTCGCGCAACGATTTCGGCGAGGGCCGAGACCAGCTCATCTTTGTCGCCGACTCGGGAAAAGTAGATGAGGTCGTCGATCTCGTCTTCTGTGAGTTGAGGTGGCGCCATTTTGTTGGGGGTTTAGTTATGAACCCGCGAATCGTTGAAACTCTTTTCCGTGAAAATTTTCAGGTGTAAAAAACCGTTTGGTATCTTGATTTTCACTGATATCACAACCTAGGCGGGCAACGGCGGCGGCAGCATTCAGGTGGGCAGTGATTTTGAATTTTTTTGGAGGGGCGCTGCCGTTCAAGGTTTGCATGGGTTTGTGGCCCAAACAGTGCGGAGAAACAGTGTGGGGCGCCACATCGCACTGGATCTTCCCCCTATTTTATCTTCGGTCTGAAGGTACCCTATTTCAGATTCACGTTCACAAGATGCTTCAAGGTCTCTGCTATTCTTTCGTTAAGTTAGGCTTGGAGAAAGTAGCAAGTGAATGATTTCTGCAGTTAGAAGACGAAAAGTTCACTCCTCATGCACTTCCTCCAGGAGTCCAGAGACTTGCTTCCACTGAAGTTTGCTCTCGTCCAGGCTCTTCCCTCAAGATACACTCGGTAAACTATGCAAAGATTCTACTCGTTGAGTTTCGTGATCAACTGAGAGTGCAGCATTAAATGTCTGCCAGTGGATATCTAGTTGTTATGATGGATTCCAGATTCACATGTCTAAATTCAAAGTATAAATCAGAAAGGCGTAGTCATGTGGATTTTGGCCACCCAGAGCACGTATCCGGCGGTATTCCTGAGAGTTTTTTTTTTAATAAATTCTCTGTGGCTTGCAGAGTTTGATTTCGATTTCGGTTTGTATTCCTCCCAGGCATGTGGTGGCTTTGGTCCCACATCACGATCTTCTTGGTTACTCTTAGTATTAGGTAGACTTATCAAGGTTGCTTCATGTTGGTCACCTGGCATCGGTACCACTATTCAAACGAGAATGTTGAGTTTAGTTTCTGCGAATGGGCTTTTCGTTTGCTCTACATGTAGATATGGGTTCATGAGAAACATCTGGCTCTACAAATCTACGTACATGGCGACGTGAGAAAAGCTCAAGAAATCAACATATCTTAAATTCTACTCTCCATACAAGCGAATTTCCTTGTATGTAGTAGTGAGTTCTCTGAATGAAGATTATTGGAAATGAGGACGTCCTGCTGAACAATAGCATTTTGAAACTCGAAATGCAAAGTTTCGAGACGCCTTCACTCATGGATGGAAGAGAGTTCAAGCCTTATTCTTGAAACATTTCTTCATGGAAATACAAAGTCAATATAGTCTTTCAGGATGCGGATAAGAGTGAATTTTGTGAACCTCTCATGGATTCTTTTCCCAAGATATAAAAACCTTTCCGCCGCAGTTCTCTTTCCATATCCTCACAGACAAAACCAACAGCCGTTACTCGACTTGAATTATCACTTGAGTACCTACTCAAAGATCACTGACACTCTCACAAGACCGGACTTTCAAGATACAGAGTTCTCACTCAAATATATATCCATCTCAAGATCTAAGTACTTGACATTGGCTACCACTGCACCTGTCCCTGTCGAGAGACATATAATCCACACTCCCGGAAGCAACTCCAAACGTTGCTACTACAAGTAGACTAACACCCGGTCAGCAAAATGGTCAAATTCATCCCGTCCTACGATACCCAGGTCTCGCGTCTGGAAGATGAGATCCAGAAGCTCCGCGAGGCTCTGGCCAAGTCTGAGGCCGAGAAGAAGGCACTTATCCAGCAGTGTCTGTCCTGCACTCACTGCAGGAAGAAGACCTGTGCTGGCCAGCCTCGCGAAGTGAAGGGATCGCACCAACCGTCCCAGTCCGCGACCACAAGGTTAGTGACCCCTTCTGCTCTCTTTTCCCAACGACCCATATCTCCGTTGATTTGTCTTCCATCACCAAGACAATCGTACTTACCTACTTGCTTTCCTTTCCGACTTTCTCGGATGCCTGGCCTTCATGATTATGGCAAGCGCCTTGACGTTGTTCTTGACGGACAGGTAGTCGGCTTTCATTTGGTTCATCTTGTCGGTGTCCTTTGGGTTGCTCTTCTTCGCTTCGTTGAATTGGTGCTTTCGTTCGTTGAAGATTTTGTGGTTGTTCTTTGACTGTTCTAATATTGATAAAATACTAACTTACACCGTTCTCCCCAGTTTCCTGAAGCCGACAAAAGCGAGCTCGGCACGGTCTTCGCGGAGCATCCAACCCGGGCCGTCTACCCTTACACCGGCCGCCCCGAGTACGACCGTCACAATAAACGGCGAAAAATACTCATACGTGTGCGGAACACTTCACCAGTCATATGATCTGAACTGGGGGCGGCCGAGATGCATGGAATCGACCATGGCCAGCCAATCCCGCTTCAACTATGCTGGCCTCGACTGCTGCATCGAGGAGCGTCAAAAGCGGCTCACTGCCAAAGAAGCAAAAAGCCCCGCCTCTCCCGCCTCCCCCGGAACCCTCGTTGATGACTGGTGGTACATGCCGACGCCGTTGGGTAACGAGGTACCGACGACTTGGTACTGCGTTACAAGTCACGAACCGCCCATTCCAAAGTCCGAGTTCGAGAAGCTGGCAGACCTCACCGGCCTAGACGGGGACCTGCCAACCCACCTGGAACCTTTGCGCTGCCTTGGGCCCAACGACCCCGTTCTGACCCAGCAATTGGTGACGAAGGGAAAGGAGCTCGCGGCCGAGTCGATGTACCATTACTGCGTCAAGCACCAACCCGAGGTCGTGGCCAAGAACTTCCCTTTGGGCCCGAGCTTCATTCGCCTGGGCTTCAGCGAAATGAAGTACAACCTGTTCGGGTGGAATCTGGACGATAGAACCCGGCGCGCCATCTGGGATCTTGTAGGCGTGCGCAACTCCTGGGGCCACCCTGAGCCTCTCTCGCTGGGCAGGGCAGACGAATTGTTGGAAAGAACCCAACGCGTGGCGGTCTGTCTCGGGGACGAACCCAGGGGTCTGGAGATTCGCAAGCTCAGAGACCAGCTGTACAACTCGGCCGAAACGACACTCAAGAATATCGAAGATGCTCTTGGGTTGGTTGTCCTTCCTTCGGATCCTCCAGCTGATGACAAGAAGACTCCACCAGAGCCGGGAACGACAAATGAAAGGGTCGAAAGACGGATCTGGACACCTCACGAGGAGAGGTTTCTCAAGGAGCTTGTCAACAGTAAGAGGGATACCACGATGGGGTTGTCGCCGGAAGTGGTGAGCGTTGTTGAGGACTGGGAGCGGAACTGGTATACCTGGACCCCTGGGGCGAGGATTTTCGGTATAGAGCACAGGGAGGTAGATTGTTAAGGGTCGTACAGTGCTCTGGTCGCATAGCCATTACCTACAGGTATTATAGCTTGAAATCAGAAATCTTTCAGGTCGGAAATATTCTATTTCGGTTTCCTAGAAAAGAACCACCCTCTCAAGCCCACGCCCGTCACCGTGGTAACATCGTGGGATTTGGGAATTGGAAGGACCTCCTTACCTTTTGCCTCTCATGTGGTAACGTGACACCTCGATTGTATTGATATAGGTTAGAACTCATATAAGTCACCTTCCAACCCAATGTTTCCATGAACCTGGTCCATGTGTTCGTAGCACTCATTGCCAGTCCCAAAAGTTTGAAGGCACTTCCAGCAAATGTGGGTTTTACACCCTCCACACGTCATGTGGTCACATCCGTCCACCTTCTCTATTGCCGTCTTGCACCTTGGACAGTCCTTGATTCCAAGGCGTTTCTTGGCCTCCTGCAAGGCTGCGTAGCCACCTGATGCCATGTCTTTATGCTCCGCACATGTCATCCCCTGGTGCGGCGCGTGGCAGCTTGTGCATACAGATGTGAGGCAGTTCGGACAGGTAAAAGTCCCTGTCTCTGACCGGTAGACCTGTCCACAGTCTGCACTTGGACAGTAGTGGAAGGTTTCTAGTCGGCGGGCGATGTAGGCGTTGAACGAGGCTTCAAGCACTTCTTCCAAAGTATCAGACGAGAGGTGTTCCTGCAGAAACTCCAGTGATAGACTCTTCCTGCATCTGGACGAGTCTCCTTCGCAGCTGAGGCTAACGTCGGCATTGGTGGTCGGAGATGTGGCCGTCGAGACGCATAAATGTTCAAAGCAGTCAGAGCAGTAAGCGTGACCACAGTCGGTGAGCACAGTATCCTCAGGCTCGGTCCAGCAAACAGAACAACTGGCAGCCTCGGATAAGTTCGAGGTCGAGGTTGGGTTGACCTTGTTTTGAGCTTCGACCATCCCGACGGCGAGACGGAAGTCTGCGTCTGAGCCTGTCACAACGATACGCTTCGGAGTTGACACGATGTCGAATGTAGCCTTCCCACCAAGCGCCTCCGTAATCGCCTTAAATCCACCTTGACAGGCCCAGGCAAACTGATCTGCGTCGAGCTTGATGAAGTTCGAAGTAGAGGAATCCCGCTGTGCCACCTCATTGAGGAGCTCTTCGGCCTCCCTACACTTGTTCTCCCGGCCGAAGAGTTCGACTCGCGATCTCCTCTTGTTTCGGATGATCACGATGCCCAGCCGCTGCTCGAGCTCCTTCAGTTCTCCAAAGACATCTCCGTTGACGGTAAATGCAGGTGTCCAGATGGTCTTATCATTAAACATTGCCACCCGTCCCATCAAGATTTGCTCCAGCTCCCGTTTTGATTCCGCAACGCTTTTATTTTCATCGCCTTCGAGTTTTAGAACCCGACAAGCTGAAGTACCAGACGGGTTGTAAGCAGCGAAATATACCCGCTTGGCCAGCCATGTGGAGGTTTGTTTCTCAATGATCGGTCGAACGGCTTGGTAAATGCGGTCTTGAACCTTGAAGCGTGCAGAGTAAAGCGCCTGTACAGTGAGTTTCCCCTTTTTATGGAACGGGAGTGGCCCATTGTTGAGTAATGAGGCCGCTTTGGCAGCGTCTCCGTCGTCCTGGAATCGAGCTTTCACCTTTGCTCGCTTCTGCCCAAAGACTGCATCTTCCCACCACTCAAGTGGTCCGATTTCCATCAGTTTCGATTTGACCAGAGCATTTGCCATCTCTCCCTCGTAGAAAAAGCTCGGTTGTCCCAGCTCAATGTTGTTGGGTTGGATGGTGGGTGGAATGCACTTCTCAACATCCTCCCGCGTGGCCTCAGCAGGCACCTCTGTGAGCATCACTGTCCACACACGAGGGGCTGCTTTTCCAAAGCGCGAAACAGGCGTGCGGCTGTCTTTTGGTGCATGCACTTGAACAGGGTGACTCAGGACTGTATACCTGCCAGAGCAGTACTTATCATGCACTTTCTGGGCGATGTTCTGAGATCCAAAATTAAGCCACACAGTCTTGAAGGGTCGATACCAGGAGCAGAGGACTTTCTTGCACTCGACTCTGTGTATTCCAGACATTCTCGGCATTGGACAGTTGATGGCAACGGCCTTTAGTTCGGTCTTCAATTCTTTACTGTGGTCGTCAATGACACTGCAGAGTCGCCTGGAGAATGATGGGTCTTCCACGCGGATATCGGCGACACAATGCTTCGGGTCATTGCTCGGGCGCACTCGTATCTCGTCGTGAGAAACGATGAAGCCTAGCTGGCGGAGCTGGCGAGATACAGTATCAGGAGTAGCGCTCCCAGGCAAGAAACTGACTCGGGCAGCAGAGAAATCGGCCTGGAGGGAAACTTTCACAACGGCTGCGCCATTTGCAAACTGTACAACTGCACCACCGAACTGACGAATGCCGTCATCGCGTCTGTCTTCCTTTCCATCCTATCATTACCATGTTAGTCGGCGACTCTATCCAATATTGACTCGGGTGCCTTACTCCACTCATCGAAAGAGCCTCATCAGTTACAGCCTGTCCGGCTTCTGTGATCGGTAGAATATGAGCAAATGGGCAACTGTCCCCCTTCAGACAGTTTCCTTTGGCATAGAAACGACAGGGAAGTTCGCCCCTGGAATCCTCGGGATCTCTTGCCGCAGACCCGCTGTCATCGACTGATGACCTCGGCCTCATCGCTTCTACAGCGGAGTCATGGGAGAATGAACAGTTCGCTGCATTTCGGCAGCGACCCTGGGCAAAGAAAACGCACGGTGGTTTGCCTGCGTGGATTCTGCCTGACCGTAGAGGGATTTGAAACTTTTGTTGCTGCATCATGCTGTCACAAACTGTATCGACTTTTGTCTTTCTTCAAGTAAGCGTCGAGAGAAGGAAAAGATTGTACATATAGATTCCGACTCAGGGTAGACTGTAGCACATAAAAGAAGGATGGAAGAAGGAGCGGGGTCGAAAGGGCCATGCACTTAAGAGGGTTGCTCATGTCCAGCCATGTCCAGTTGATCCAATCGTGCCTTGCACGGCTACATGCACTGAGGCCTTCCATCGGGCACCAGCAGTAGACCACTCAGAAATTCGCGTCCTGTTCTGGTTATTTGATGCCAAGCGGCCGAGATACTGGACCTTCGGGTAGTTACACAATACGAAACTTGGCTTCACCGCTTCGTGGGCATGGTTGGAGGCAACGTTAAGGACGGGCGGGACTAGCATAATGTTGAGATTAGTGCCCTACTGCACAGAGCCGTTGATCCAGCCAGCCAGCCAAGTTGCCGTAGTTGTCCACCGCTTGTATCTCGGCCTTGATATTTAGCATCAACATCCGTTGCAGCTCGCGCATGTGATCTCGACCACTAGTGTCAGTGTTGCCAACGGAACTGATCTCTCTGAGTATCTCAGTGGCCTTTTTTCGGTCATTGGCGCTAAGAGGCAGAACTAACTCGCTCGGATCCTGTGCGTGTCTCACTTTAAGTCTCTTCGGTGGTCTTGCTGAATGCTGAGAACCTAACGAGAGCATGTAGCCTTTTAGCACCTACGGTCATACAGTAGCAGGGTGATAGTAGTTGCGTCAAGGACTGACCGTCTAGTGAATGGCTCAGTGACTCCTGGCTGGAAAACTCGGGCGTATCTTGACTTTCGTGGCTTTCGACGAAAGGATGTTCGCCATCTGGACGACAAGTCACAATAATATCATTGCTACGGATACCAAGCCATCCCAGTCTGCGCACTGTGGCGTCGCTCTCGTGGTATAAGCGTTGGCTTCCATACTTGTAGGTTCGTAGGATTGCAATTCCATGAGGGTCAAAGTCGACCAGGGCGTATACCGGGAGTTGCGGACGAATGGACTGCAGCATCGAGAGGAATTTCCTTGTAGCCAAGTCCGGAAACCCCTTTGCCTTGAAACCTGTCAGTTCCTAAAAAGCGGTGATGATGATCAGCCTCATTACTTACCGTAATCATGATCCCATGACCTGCTCTGGAGGTTCTTGGATACTGGGCAGCAGCGAGAGTCCGGAATGTTGCCTCCTTCTCTACCACCAGTACCCAACATGTCGAGTGAAAAGCAATCTCGTGGATTGAGCTGATAGATGGGAGTAGAACACCCTGGAATCCGTCAGCTTGTCCTTCGGATTAGTCTGAGAATAGTTATTTACACTATCGCTCAGTAGACCGCAGTTATTGACGGATTCATCGCGCATGATCAGTTTTATTGGCCCAGCGATGAGCCCCTTAGCCGCCGCAACCTATTGTCCATGTCAACGTCGGAGCCACAGTCTATCCAGGTATCAGGGAAGCACTTACAATATTTAAGTCATCACGGCTTACACCGAGTGTGAAAGCAAGGGTGTCAACCATCTCATCCACCACGCTTTGGGACTTGAACAAATCCGGGTTCTGGTAGTAGATATTCCTGAAAGTATTAGTTAGTCAAGGTGGTCGACTCGTGATACGATCACCGCATCCCAAATGACTATGGGACTGACCTTTTGGTGATCAAGGTACCTGATAACAGAGCCTCGTGAGTCAACTCGATGATGCGGAATAATGCTTCTAGAGGGACAAAATGAAGCCAAAGTGTGAGCAAAGCCGGTGGAACAGATTGACGAGTTGGGATTTTCTTCACCAAACTTTTTTGCTTCTTGTATTGTGCGTCCAGGAAACCTTACACCATCACCTTGGCGTCGTTGACTTGGTTGCGCGATCGACTCAGCGGCTGTGGCAGTGCGAATGGCTCTGAACGGTATAACGAGTGGAGTGCCGGCATCGATTGCGTCTAGAATAGACTCCAAGAGATCTTCTATTTGACGGAGTGCACCATCGAGGGAGCCATTGGAAGGGATCGATACGATGTTGGGGGCATCATCTGAATTGGTTGTCGATAACGCGGATGACGACTCGTTGCGCTGAAGGCTGCCGACATCACTCATAATACCTGCTACTTGCCTTCTACCCACCCCTTGACTTTCTATTGGAAAAGGAAACATCTCGTCCAGTGGTAAACGTTTTGCCTGAGAAGAGATGGACTAATCGTCCAGCGGCAGACCGGAAAAGTCTCATGAGCCCTAAATAAGAGATCTGACAGTTTCCAGAGGCATGATTGTCAAACGCAGCGAATGGAAGCCAAGAGCTGACACTTTGACAGCCGAAAGAAAACTTTTGCAAGCTCCATGGCATGATCCCTCACGCGGGCATCCCGTCGTTCCTTCCATCCCCGAGGGATGTGATCTTGAACTCTTGAACTGAACTTGAACCGTGACATCTGGCATATAGTAGTTCGCTATTATGTCTTGGCGTTGCACATGCAAGTTGGAGCCCGGGAGCCAGGTACCCGCCCGCCAAGATAGCATAGCCTGGATGGAACTTCAGCGACGCGTGGACCCCTGAAAAAAAGGTGGGATGATCGCTGTTGCGTACCTGATTCAATTGGCGAATCGCTGTCGTCCAGAATCCAGATGGCCAGCAACCAAGCTTGAAAAGGGGATAACCTCCCTGGGTTCCAATTAGCAACCCCAAGGCCCCGGATCTCTTCTTTCCTAGATTTCCATTTCTGCGTCAAAATGGCTCGGGACAAGGCGAGGACGACGGGCGCCGAGGCCAAACCGCTTCTCGACAAAACGTCAGCAAGAAAATATTCTGACGACAGCGCGGACGAGAGCGCCAACCCACCGAAGATCCAAGAACGCACCGATTTCTCGCGATGGCGCATGCGCGACGACCAAAGTCGACACACTTGGCAATATCTGGAAGACGACGAGGAGGCAAAGAAGTGGCCTCAGAGCTTTGCCGACAAGTACTTTTTGGGACTCGACGTGGTAAAGACCTCTTCTGCCATTCAGTTTTGCTCCCCAAGCTGGCTGGGACTAATCTTTTTGTCTTTGTGTTCGTCTCTGTTTAGGATGCGCCTGAGCAACCGAAACCCAAGACACCCCTCGATGCGGTACGGAATGGCCTCGGGTTCTTTGAGAAGCTGCAGTTACCCAGTGGCCACTGGGGGTGCGAGTACGGAGGACCGATGTTCCTGTTGCCTTGCATCGTGATTGCTTGGTACGTCACGAAAACGCCGATTTCCTGGTTCTACGCGACCGAGATCAAGAACTACCTTTTCGCGCGGGCGCATCCCGATGATGGAGGCTGGGGCTTGCACATCGAAGGCGAATCCTCTGTATTTGGAACATGCCTTAACTACACGGTCTTGCGGCTGGTAGGGGTGGACGCCGATCATCCGAAGATGGTGAAGGCTCGCGCGACATTACACAAGATGGGAGGTGCCACACATGCCCCCCACTGGGCCAAATGGTGGTTAGCAGTTCTGGGAGTCGCACATTGGGACATTGTCAATCCGACGCCTCCAGAGTTGTGGCTTCTTCCCGACTGGGTGCCCTTTGCTCCTTGGAGATGGTGGATTCATATCCGCATGGTCTTTTTGCCCATGAGTTATCTATGGTCGAAGAGATGGCAAGCCGAAGAAACAGCTCTGATCCGCTCGTTGCGAAAGGAGCTATTCGTCGAAGACTGGGCGGGCATCAACTGGGCAGGTCACCGAAACACCATCAATCCGCGAGACAACTATCATCCAAAGTCATGGTTGCTCAACACGCTCAACTGGGTACTTGCCAACATCTGGACCCCCATTTTGAGGACAAAGTACATTGCCAGGAAGGGCGAGGAATGGGTCATGAAGCTCATTGAGATGGAGAATGAGAACACCGATCACGCCGACTTGGCTACTGTCTCTGGCCCTATGAATCTGGTATGCCTTTACGTACGAGATGGTCCAGACTCGTACGGCGTGCGAAGACACAGAGAGAGAGCTCACGAGTTTCTCTGGGTCAAAGACGAGGGCCTCCTAGCCAATGGCACCAACGGCGTGCAGTGTTGGGATACGGCATTTGCCATCCAGGCAGTTATGGATGCTGGCTTGACTGAAGACCCCCGCTGGCGGCCTATGCTCTTGAAGGCGCTCGAGTACCTCGATGATCAACAAATCCGCGAGAACGTAAAGGACCAGGATATATGCTACCGCCAACAACGCAAGGGCGGTTGGGCCTTCAGTAACAAGGATCAAGGCTACGCCGTGAGCGACTGTGTCTCGGAGGCCCTGAAGTCTGTGATCATTCTTCAGAAGACGCCGGGCTTCCCTACCCTGATTGACGACCAACGCATTTTCGATGCTGTCGACACTTTGTTGACGTACCAGAACCCGTCAGGTGGTTGCTCGTCCTATGAGCCTCCCCGAGCTGGTACCTGGATGGAAATGTTGAATGCTGCCGAGGTTTTCGGTAACATTATGGTGGAGTACGAGTATCCCGAATGCACTACTGCTGTCGTTACGGCCTTGTCGTTGTTCCGCAAACACTGGCCTGATCACAGGTCGAAGGAGATTGAGCGCTTCATTGAGCGAGCCGTTACCTGGATCAAGAGCGCACAGAAGCCTCATGGCGGTTGGTATGGAAGTTGGGGTATCTGCTTCACGTACGCCACTATGTTTGCACTCGAAAGTCTTGCAAGCAGGGGAGAGAAGTACGGGAACAGCACTTACGCCAAGAGGGGCTGTGATTTCTTGATATCCAAACAGAGGGCTGACGGAGGTTGGTCCGAACACTACAGGGTATGTGATGCAATGCAATTCTCTATGGCGCGTAAGAAGAACTAACGAGATGCAGGCATGCGAGACGGGCGAGTATATCGAGCATCAATCAGGATCACAAGTTGTCATGACGGCTTGGGCCCTCATTGGCCTTATGAAGGCAGACTACCCCAACCTCGACCACATCAAGAAAGGCATCAAGCTCATCATGGATCGCCAAAAGAGCAACGGCGAGTGGGCACAGGAAGCCATCGAGGGCGTGTTCAACAAGAGCTGCATGATTTCATATCCGAACTACAAGTTTACCTTCACCATGAAGGCGTTGGGTATGTTTGCGCGGAAATACCCTAGCGAGACTGTCATTTAAGAAAAGGCAAGGTGGCCAGGCCGGCCCGTATGTAAATCTTAATATCTAATCTTGACATTTTGTGCTCCTCTGTGTGGAAGAATCCAACGAGTCCGTTTGTTTCCATCTCAGTACATGGAGTGAATGTTTCGTTTTCCCATATTTCTCCCAGGACGGGAACGGATTGGCTTGTCAGAGTTTATCAAGGTTCATTCGCCAAGAAGGCGGTGAACTGCACCCTGGTTCCAACAACCACGTTGAACAACCACGGATGACCCACTGCAACCGAGCACAAGCAAACTGGCAGAACTGCAGCTCCCAGGCAAACTGCCAGAAAGGGGGGGGGGAGCTTGAACCCCGCCAAAGCTGCCATGCTTCTGTGACGTTCGACCACCATCTTCCAGGTCATCAGCTGGGCCTCAGTCTTCTCTTTTTTTTTTTTTTTCATTATTGGTGCTTCGGGTACTTTTTAGAACTTTAATTAACTTTAATTAACATTGCACTCCGATTTAAAATCCATCTATCTACCTTACTATTATTCCCCCACCATCACATTCTTTTCGAGTTTCTGCCCAGTTTCAACTCTACAGTTGCAATCTCGATACCCATCGATTTCCGCCTTGTCTTAGTTGACCTGCCTAGTAGTATACAGCTTGGATTCTCCAAACAGCCCAACACCGGACAGTCTTCGATCGGTCAGCCATGTCGGCCACCACACTCGCCCAAAAGGGCATCGAGGCGCTCAACGCTCGGGATTATGCCGGTGCTATCCCGCTTCTCGACAAAGCGCTTGAGCAATCCAATTCTCCCGTCTGGCTGCTCGCCCGCTCGCAGGCTCATACACAACTCAAAAACTACGACGCTGCCCTCCACGACGCCGAGCTCGCATACCATATCGCCGCTGAACGCGGATCTGGCAACTCGCGGAAGCTGATGATTGACGCCCAGCATCGCCGTTCGGTCGTATACTTCAGGCAACGCCGCTATGCCGATGCCGACTGCTGTGCTAAGTGGAGCATGCTTCTGGCAGAAGGGCGCCCAGCTCGAGAAGATGACGGCGTCGAGAAAAATGTTGATGCTGCTGGCAACTACACAGTCACGGTCAAGGACGCGGCCGCCGATAAAGAGAACCAACCTGACTCCAGCCCGCTGGCAGGTCTGCTCGGGCAAGCACAAACCGCATCACGAACTCCATCTCAGACGACCAAGACTGGTTTCGAGACCGAGTGGAGGCGTGCTTACGCATGGAGAAGCCAGGTTCTTGGTAATCTGGAGAAGCTACCGGAAAACGACCCCGGCCGAAAAGTCAGCGTCACGAAGATTCCAACTAAACCGCAGCCGAAGAAGGAGCCCAAGCCAGAGGCAGTCGACGACGATAGCGACGTGGATCTGGAGAAGGAAAAGAGCCAGAAACCTGAGCCCTCCGCGATCTCTGACGACAAGCTAAAACTTCGTGTTGATTTCTACCAGAGCAGCCAGAATGTCACGATATCCATTTTTGCCAAGGATATCCAGAAGGATGCTCTCCAAGTTGACTTTTCCAAGACTCAAGTAAGTTGTGCCTTTCAATGTCACTTATTCCTACGGCCCATTCTAACTGTCTCGCAGGTTCAAATCTCCCCCTTGCCCCGGGCAGCCGCCCCCCAAATCAAGGGCAACGACCCTAGAGCTTCTTCGACGTTCATTCTCGCCGGCGAGATAGATCCTTCGGCTTCTCACTGGAGGGCTACGCCCCAGAAGATCGAGCTAGTGTTGCAAAAGGCTACTCCGGGCGTCAAATGGGGTTCTTGGGGAACTGAGATGATCGGTGCCAGCGGTGCCTCCTCGGTCCGCATTGAGGCTGCCGATGCCCCCAAAGTCGAGTCCAAAGACACGGTGACGGGTGATCCGGCCCCCGCCGTGCCGTCTTCTAAGTCCAGCACCCTGCCTGCATACCCTACAAGCAGCAAATCAGGACCTAAGGATTGGGAAAAGCTCGGAGTGGACGACGATGACGAGGATAAGCAGGATGTGAATGGCTTTTTCAAGCAGCTTTACAAAGACGCCACCCCAGAGGCTAGGCGCGCCATGATGAAGAGCTTCATCGAGAGCAACGGGACAGCCCTCAGCACTGATTGGGGTGACGTCAAAGACCGCAAGGTCGAGACTGTTCCCCCTGAGGGAGTCGAGGTCAAGAAGTGGAAGGATTAGAAAGACCTCATATTCGCAAACGTGGGGCAAATTTCTGTGACAAAGTGTGCTAGACACGGCGGGCATGTATTACGAACGAAGGAGAATTAAACGGCCTTCATGTCGGAAAGCGTGATGATTCTCAAGGTTGGTCTGGGGAGTTTACAGCGTTGGGTGGTAGTTCTTATGAGTTGGGAGGTTGGCGCAATGGGAAACGGCCGGGTGCCAAGTTTTGCTTCCCGTTTAGGTATGTAGTTTTATTGTTAGCAAGGAGACTTTAGGTTTGTATGTGGCGACAATACAATACTTGTGAATCACTGCTTTTGTTCGATCCTTGAATTCATCTTGCGATGGGGACTCAACTTTTGACTTCTGCTGGCATCCTTTCTGTTTGGGATACTGTCCCTATGGTAGTAGGGGTGGGAGGGATTGGAGGCGCAAGGCGCACTCTGCGGCTGACTGCCACTCCCCCAACCACGAGGCCTTACACGGAAGACATCAGAACATTCTGTAGCGCTCTCGATCGGGGCAGTGGGTGACTTTATCTCGATCGCCCTTCTCATCAAAGATATCATTTCTGCCCTGGACGACTCTCGGGGTTCGTCAAAGACGTATGCCGACCTTGTTCAAAGCATCACCAACCTGCAACAGGCGCTGCAAGAAGTCGAGCGAGTCTACCAGAATCCCGCTGATCTTCCGGAGAGTCTGAGCGACCTCAGAGTTATCGCTTTGGGCCATGTCGGGCAGATCAAGCAGTGCCTGGAGAATTATTGCAGCAAGACATCCAGCAAATACGGCCCCAGCTTGGCTGGCAACGGTTCTGGGAGTGTTCTCAGGGATGTATCGAGGAAGACCCAGTGGAGGCTGCTCGAAGAAAAGGACGCGGAGAAGTTTCGGGAGGAAGTTAGGGGATATACAATGTCGTTGAAGATACTGGTTCAAGTGACTACCGTGTAAGTTAATGTGGGTGGGTGGTTCTTTTTGGCATTCCCAGGGCACAAGCTAACACTCATGACATGACAGGCGAATGCTCCAGGAGAATCACAAGTCCACCACCAAACAGCTGGCCGAATCCGAAGAGCGCACGGCGGCTGAGATTCGGAAACATACTCGACGTCTTGAGAACCACTTTCACATATTGGGGGGTCAGATAGTTGCCAAACTTGGACTTGTTGTCAGTCTGTGTGCTGGACTGCAGGGCATGGTCTCTCTGCTCTGTGCGACGTTGGGGCTCATCGCAGGAGATCTGAAGATGGTCCGAGCAGTATTCATGCGGATAGATCGAAGGGGGATGTTGAGCGACGAGCACTTCGTCCTCGAAGATGCCACCGGCCGGGCGTTCCCGATCCCCCTCAAGACAATCACGTCTTGGGGTGCGTTCGAGTATATTCTTGCCGAACATTCCAAGGGAAAGAAGTGCGAGCGCAGGATCCGAACAAAAGAGTACTTGCTTCATGAGAGCTCGAGTCACCAAGAAATTGACCGGTCAGCCCCTTGAGAGAGCGCCTTCGTCCCGCACCAAAAGGTCGAGATGAGCCTGGTCTGTAAGGCGTCAGATGACTCACAGGGACTTCCCATGGACGGCACCGCTTCGTCGAGCTGTCCCTGGTGCCGAACAGTCTCTGCCGGGGAGATAGGAACGCGCGTGCGGTGCCAAACCTGTTGTAAAAGCTTCACCAGGGTTCATCTTGACGCTAAAATAGCTGTTGGCTCTAGCAGAACAGTCTCTTCCAAGACATCGATACTCCGTGGGATGAAGCAGAAGGCTCCAGACGGAAGTTGCAGTCATTGCCGGCGAATGATATACCGGCCTACTTTGATGGAATCAGAAGGTGAGCCGGAATCGGACGAAGAGGACGTGCGGGGGCTCGTAAGGGTTGCTCTTTTCTTGAAGCGGACTCCAGCTCCTAAGAGAAACCATGTTCCGAGCACAGAGTACTTACGGGTTCGCGAATCTGCGAAGGAATTTTTCCAGAGTTTAAGAAGTAAGTGGCAATGTTGCGGAAACAACAGCAAGGCGATACTACAGCAAGGCGATACTGACTTTATAAATGGCTGGTGGGATACGAAGAGTCCCCCAGTTCAGTCTCTTGCTGACACGGAAGGACAAGCTCTAGATGGGCTGGGGGCCTGGACATATGGAAGTATACCAAATAGTGTGTACGGTGCTTGGTATGACCAGTATGGAAAAGTCCCAAATCTAGAAAGGACGAAGTCTGAGTTTTAATTCGTATACTACTCCTCCCGTCTCTCAAAAACAGCGTCCCTTAAGCAAAGGATTCCTACAATGTAAATGATTCACCGACGATGTAAATGATTTTCTTGCGATGTAAACAATGTCCTGGCGACATCACCTTAGTTCTTGGTCAGCACTGTGATACCTATGATATAACTAAAAGGCTGCCTTTTTAAAAATAAATAATTACTTAGGCTTGTAGCATATAAAAATGATATATTCTGGGCCTCTGCTCTTTCTCTTCCTTAAAAAATCAACCAGACGCAATATAGTCTGTTGAGTAAAGCCATCTGCTCGAAGTTATTCCTTTATCGTAGTATTGCACAAAGTCAAATGCCCAGCTCCAGACGTCTCATTCCTTATAGTGGCTATAGATGATAACGAGAATCATGGATATAATCTAACTTTTTTACTTTTTAAGATGTGGTAGAGCAAAAGAAATGAACAGATGTAAGACGATGTTCGAGTTCGGAACCTTTGGAAAAGGCGGACGTCTACCAGGTGCAATTAGGGTATTTTTTGTGATTCTACATCTGAAGTCTAACAAAGGTATTATAACGCCGGTTCATCATGCATATGCGTCGTCGTCTTTTTTAGTCTACACGGTCCTTGCTGCAGGGCCGTTCGCCGTTGGCCGTTATTGGTGTCAACGGCCGGCTCTTACGTCCACTATCAATCTCTACCACGCTCATGTCCATCCTCACACGGAACTTGTTGCCTCTCCACGCAACAGTTGCGCCAAACAGGACGGCCCAGGCCCATATCGGGAATGCAAGCAACTCCCTCCCTAGCCATGCAAAGAACCAAGTAAAGAACGGTCTGCGCTTGATCCCGCCCCGGCGAATAGAGCCCACGGCAAAATACGGCGTGTGCTCATCCACCTCGACGCTCTGCAGCTTATGCAGCTTTCCGCTGACCCAGCGATCGACCACCATCCACGTCGTGACGGCCGAAAACCAGATCGCGCCCATCGCGTGCCAGGTCGGGGGAATCCCGAGCGGTCCGTAGACCCACGGCAGGGTGGTCATGGCAAAGGCCAAATGAAGGCTCGCAACGAGAGATTCCACACCGGGTTCCACCAGGGTAGCCGTCAGGACGGTCCACTTGCGCACTCGCAGCCACCGGACGCGGCGGGCAATGTAGGCGGCGACGGGCATGCCGGAGACGGGCTGGATGGCGACTTCACCGAACACCAGGCCGTGGTTCTTGTAGCCATCAATCTTCGACCGCCATATCAGATCGCCGATGAGATGGTCCTCGCAGATATACGACGAAAAGAAGTCGATACCCCGCCCACGGGAGGAGTCGGCTGCGGAGAGGATGGGGTTCTGTGCGGGGTCGGTCAGAGTTTCGAGATGCGCCTTGCGAAACATGTTGCTCTTGCCGACGATACACGGCGCGATGCCAACCGTGTTGATGGCGCTGTAGAACTTGGCGTGGGTGGTGGCCATGAACATCTCTTCTAACCGACCGCCGTAGTCAAGGATACCTCGGGGAGACTGCGCATGCGACAACTCAGCACGGGCCCCCGTGGGCAGAAGGGTCTGCTGCTCGGATGTACGAGGGGCTTCGATGTCGACGACAAGAGGCAATTGGTGAACAAACTTGTATGGAGTGGTGCGCGCTCCGTTGGCCTGGAATCCGTACAGCTTGTCTACCATGCGCCCTGCGGAATAAGGCGAAACCCAGACATTACAGTCCACTATCCAGATGGCAGAGTCGGGCCTCGCCTCCCGATATGCGCGACTGATGTTCCGGATTTTGGGGTTCGGACCCAGGTTGTTGATGTGTCCGCCATGGCCGTGCAAGACGGGGTCCTGCTCCTCGACTAGCACTTGCGCATCGAACTCCGGGAAGTCTTCGACGAGTTTGCGGAGGATCGGATATGCAGGGTCGGTGGTAGAATCGACACAGAGGAAGATGGTAAGCTTCGACTTGGGGTAGGCTAGTCTGAAAGTCGACGCCAGACATTCGTACAGTCCTGCTTCTACGCCTTTGACGGGTCGGATGATGGTGATGTGTGGAATATCTTTCAGGAGTGTTGGAGAAACTGGTTTAGGAAGTGGTGCGGAATGGTTGCGAAAACTGTAGCCAAGGAAGAATATTGGATTAGTAGACGGACAAGAGAAAACGATTAACTGGTGCAAAAGTATAAATGAAGGCCAACTTACAGTTTGAAGATTCCAATGGTCTGAACCGTGACGATAATGCAACTCCAGGTGAAACACACCAACGCCGCGCCTTGGACTATTATCGACATTGGACCATTCTCATTGTACATTTGTATGGATGGAAAAGGCAAAAGAGGAAAACAGAAGACAAAAAGGACAGCGAGCTAAGAAGAATCTCGTAAGAGCGAGGTCTACCGGGAAGGGCGCATTAATAAAAATACGACGACAACAACAACAAGAGCAAGGCGCTGGTGCTAGCAAGTTCATGTGGGGCGCCACTGATTTCCAGGACTTCTTTCCTTCGCAGGGCTTGTTTGAGGAGCAGCAACAACAGCAGTAAGCAAGGCACTGCCTACCTTACTGCCACGACTCGTGAGATTTTAGTTATTGCAAGCATGGGGGCGGTAAAAATGAGGGCATTTTCGCGTCTCTATTCCGGAGACGCCGGCAAGACAACGGATGTCACGGGAATTGATTTTTGTACATTGGTTCACAGAGATGGTTGCGTCCCGTTTGTTGGTTCCCGAAAGTGACGGAGGTGCTTGCTGGAGCTCTGACGAGGGGAGCTTCAACGCGCACCTTCGCGTAAAAGTTACAGCGCAACGGTTTGAGCTCCAGCCCTGGAAGCAAAAGCTGCCGACATTCAACCGGCGCGCCTTTTCGCCTTGCGCGGAAGCCCCACATTTCAAGGGCAGTGGTGGATCTGATAGGCACTTCATTGGCCTGATTCGTTAGGCGTAGCTGGGGGAAAAAAAAAACCCCCCCCAAAGCTTCAAAAAGCTCCTGGCAAAAGTTGACGCTTCTCTCCTTCACAACATTTCCATCAGCACCAAATAAACCTATGTGAACAGGAGTTGCAGGCAGAAGCTACAGCGTGTGGCATTTATGTGTGCCTTAGTATTGAGATTACCTCAATCAGCCTACTTGATGGCCTGCTAGCTTGTTTTTGTCGACAACCTGGGTGCAGCATCCCTCATAGAGTGAGTCAACCTTCTTTCTTCTCGATCGTTTCATTTTGGCCTCCAGTGAGGTCATACACCCCCCCAATTGCGATGATGACTACTTTGGAGCTTAGAGCAAATATCCTTCAGTGGATGCTCAATGTATGCCCATGTATTAGACTACAACGGTATCTGAGCAATTCAATTGGGTCACAGATCATGATCGAGGACATCGGTGGTTGCAAAGCACATGTACTGACATCAATCCCAGAGGGTAGCAACAGTGACGATGGCGACCGTAAAGAGCGGCGAATCGCTTGCGGCGGAGCGGACAGTTGGTGCGGGTGGCGGCGCTCAGAGTACAAGCATAGTCGGACCTCCCCGGGTACCTTTAAATCAAATATACGCACTTCCTGCGCCAATCCGTACTTTTCCTCTGCCCTCGTTCTATCCGAATAATCCCATTTCGCTCCTACACTTGGTGTATGCCTGGTTAAAGCAGGTCCTCTCTCCGCCGCCCGCAGAGCCTTCAGTAGTATACGTCGGGATATGGGACCCAGACACACGCTCCGTCCATGTGGTGGACCCCGCATCCATTCGTGCCCTCTGGGAGCAGGGCTTCTATGGCAAAGGCAGTCTCAGTCGTAGTGAGCCCAATTGGATGAAAAGAGAGCTGGCTCGGCGCGGATCGCCGGAAGGCAAGACTGTCAGCGAAGTGCGTACTGAAGCCCGTCGCGAAGAGCGACGTCTTGCCAAGTGGGAAAGGGCAAAGACCGAACTGGAGGCCGTCGAGCGCCAGAGGCTTGCGGAGGCCGCTGTACAGTCTTCCGCCGTTCAACAAGACGCGTCCCAATCTGAGGTGAACAGCCATCTGGAAGAAGCGCAATCGACGGTTACCACCAAAGAGGACCCAGTAACCCCTCCTATTGATGTCGCCGACATCGCCCCAGCACCGGCCATCGCGGACATCCAACATCCATCTAAGGAGGTCCCAAGGCAGCCAGGACCACCGGTTGGCCCGGCAGAGTTGCTGGCACTTCCTAATTCGCTGGCTGATCTCGTCTCGAAGTTGAGCTTGTCAAAAACCGTGCCTGATGGTGTGTCGCTCTCTACGCCCCCCAACGGCCATGTTGCGGAAACCGGTGAGGCGAGTGCCTTGCCTGACAACGGCGAAAAAGGACATCCGGACCCCCTTGACCGTAGCAAACCTATCTTCCTGCCTCACGGATTGCCATCTCCTTGTTTCACTCCCTCGAAGCGATCGGCTGGAACACCCTCTGCCGAGGCTGATGACGAGGAGATACAGCCTTCGAAGCGTCAAAAGAGCGTCCGGTTCTCACCCAGAATCGAGTCTACCGTTTTCCAACCTGCTGAACCCCCCAGCCCAAGTTTGACTGAGGAATCCTTGCCCCAGCCTTCCGTGCCTGCATCGAACGATGCGGTACTGGCTGCGCCTGACTCCCTGGAGCCCGCTTCGAAGCCCGACCAACTCGCTGTCAAGCACACAGAAGTGGAAGACAAAGAGCACTTCCAACTCTCCCCGGAGGAAGCTTTCTTCTTGGTTTTTGCCCTCGGCGCTCTGAAGGTAGTCGACCGCGAAACTGGTACTCCGATCCGCACAGAGCGACTCCTCAGCCTTTTCCGATCCCACTCCTACTTCCCACCCTCGGCCAGTCTCCGACCAAACGACCCGTTCCTGGTGAACTATGCCGTGTACCATCACTTCCGGTCCCTCGGCTGGGTGCCCCGCCACGGCATCAAATTCGGTGTTGACTGGATCTTGTACCAGCGCGGACCGGTGTTCGACCACAGCGAGTTCGGCATCATGGTCATGCCTTCTTTCTCCCGCTGGGAGGAGAAGCCGCACGATGCGCCCAAGAGGACTTGGTCCTGGCTGATGGGTGTCAACCGCGTTCTTTCACATGTACTGAAGAGTTTGGTTTTGGTCTACGTGGATATTCCTCCGCCTCTGGAATTTGATGACGCCATGCAGGAGGGCGGCATTGCTGCCGCGCTCAAGAAGTACAGGATCCGGGAGATCATGGTTCGGAGATGGTCGTCGAACCGTAATAGGTGATTGGTTGGCATCAGCGAAAATTGACAGTTGTTGTTCATTTACATTTTTTGCATAGATATGGTGTTTTAGGCGTTGGTGGGAGTGGAGAGAAACAGAACCGTAACCTGGATAGGTTCTTGGTGGTTTGTTCTTTTTGAGCGATGAATGGAATGATGCAGCATGGTTGGCAGGCAAGCATTCAAGATGTGTGAATAATGGGGACTAAGGCCATGATCTTTTCGACTAAGCGCTGTAAAATGAACCCTTTACGCATGTATAATACTACCTAAATGCGTCTCTCGTCTTGTTGTATGCGTATGGTGTTTATCTGAACGCGTGGAAGGCCCAGTTGGCGGGCGTTCAGCGGAAAAGAATCCCAGCCTTGTTACATGAGGCGAAGCGCAGTTAAGCATGGTTAGAGGGTAGGTAAGTAAAGTAGGTAGTGAGCCTCCCAGCGGAAGCAAAAGTAACACAGTCCCATCAATTTCCTTTCGTTGTCTAGTAGCTATCTCGTGATGATCTAAGATCAAGATTCCCTGACTCTGATACCTAGTCTCATGTTGAGCTCTAAGGTAGCTTCGAGATATCCGGCCGATCATGTCGTCGTGTGAACTCAGTACCAACATAGAAAGGAAGGTGCGGTGGTGTTTGGAGCGGACACAGGTGAAGCCACACACCCCTGTTGAGATTCGAGGTGACGCCAAAAAAGAAAAGAAAACGGCCCCGAGTGGCAACAGCGGACATCAATCTCTCCCCCTCTAATCTTGAAGGGGGGGAATATCAGCCTTGTATAACTGCACAAGCCGTTCTAACAACCTCGAACCCCAAATCTTCTTCCATCAGCCCCTTTGAAATACTGGCACAAAGTCAGTATCACTCACTTCCCGGTCTTTCCAACCAGCCAAAGATCCCTAAACCTCGACCCTTCCGTCTCAACCAGACTCTTCGGCTTCCCAACCTCAACAATCCTCCCTTCATCCATGACAACAACTCGGTCAAACTCCATGACCATCCCTAACCGATGGCTCACCATGACAATGGTGTAACCCGCAAACTCTTGTCTAATAACCGCTTGCATGGCCTCGTCCGTGTTCTTGTCCACACTCGAACTGACCTCATCAAGGAGCAACACCCCTCCGTCAAGGGAGGCGGATGGCACATCACTTCCGTACTCAGCCTCCCGTTCACGAGCGCGGATTCGGCGTCGCAGAATCGCGCGCGCGAGGCTGAAGAGCTGCCTCTGCCCCTGAGAGAGGGCGTCACCGGACATACCCGCCTGTAACCCCCCGCGCTCGGAGACAAGTGGCCATAACGCGACGGCCTCCAGAACAGAACGGCAGTCGGCTTCGCTGGCGAGGTGGAAGGGGTCCAGGTTCGACTGGAAGGAGGTTCCGTCTGGTAGGAATACTGGGTCTTGAGGTACCGCGATGAGACGCTGGCGGAGAACTGAGCGCTGGATCTTGGAGAGGGGGAGGGAGTCGATGGTGATTTCTGTTTCGGTTTCGTTGTTTTGGGGGGTGACTGGGTCGAGGAGACGGAGGAGGAGGAGGATGAGGGAGGATTTCCCGCTGTTTTGGGTTTTGTGGAACGTTAGTAACGGGGTGTTTACACAAGGTGTGGAGAGAAAGGGGGAAAGGGGAGGACTTCAACGAACCTGCCACTGCGGCCGCAAATTGTTAGCTTTTCTCCTGGGGCAATATCGAGGTTCAGATCTTTGAGAACGAGGTGTGGGAATTGGTTCTGGGCTGCTGGAGTGTTGTTGTTGTCATTTTCCTCGCCGCTGTAGTTCAGGGGTCAGTCAGCTGCCGCTGGCGTGGGCGGAGAGAGCATGCTTACTCGTATGATGCAGAAACACCGGTGATCTGAATGGCACCCTTCAACGGCCACTCTTTAGGTGGCACTACATCTTCCCCTTCTTCATTTTCTGACTTGACAGTCTCGCTGAAAGTCTTCAACCTGCTTACCGCGCCAATGGAAGTCTCCAGCATGGTGTAGAAACGGATGATGTACGACAAAGCCTCCCCGAAGGCCATCAATGTAACCAAACTGGCACCGGCGAAGGCTGTGTTGGACCGTAGCTGGGTTGCCAGTGTCACGACGGCAATGGCAAGGACGGCTACGATGAAGTGCAAAGTAAACTCTAGCCAGCGTTGGATCATAGCAAGAAGGTAGGCTGGTCGCTGCGAAGTGTCGAGCAACTGATCGTTCTTTTTGACACCGTGAGAAACCCAGCTGTGGGCACGCATTGTTGCAATGCCCTTGATCGTATCGATGAAGTGTGAACTATCACTTGTTAACACTTGCCCTGAGTTCAGTATACGAGGTACTTACTACAATGGACTCTTTGCCTCGAGATCCAACAGACGTATCTGACGAGAAGTTCGCAGGTAAAACTTCTGAAGGATGTACAAGATCGCAGCCAAAAAGGGGTAAGTGATGGCCAGATAAGGCGAAGATGTGAGAATGACAGCCGCCATCCCAAGCACGTTGAACAGGTACAAGACCAGGTTTACCAATGACATGGGAAGCTGGCCGTCAAGGATCGTCATGTCCTGTGAGAACAGATTGGTAATAACGCCCGTATCTGTAGTAGCGAAGAACTTAAGCGGAGCGTTGATGACTGTTCTCAGCGTCTCATTGTGCAGCTTTGCCCCGGTAAATTTGATCGTTGATGTGAACACGGCCAACGCGAGGAAGAAGAGACACAAAAGACTGCCAACCTGGAATAACGCGTAGAGTCCGTTGTAGTAGGCATTGGAATGCTTTGGGTTGGGAGACCCGACATCTTCGGACCAGAACTTCAACCATATGGTTGCGAAGTTGCTGAAGAACCCCCAGCCAACCCCGCAGGTAGCAAACGCCACGATAGAAATGAGATTAAGTCGAGCAAAGTAATGCCGGTAAACAGCAAAGTCGCCTGTTATCCGTCCGGAATCCGTGGTCTCGGAGACTACCGGAGGTTTTGGAGGTGCTGGTTTTGGCCTGTCCGTTCCTGAAGAGGATGGTGTGTCTGAAGAACTATCGCCTGACAAGAGCACGACGCCCAGAGTGGATACATACTTGTCATTCGTCATAAGTTCCTGGAAGCTGCCCTGTTCAACGATGCTTCCGTCCGTTCCAAGTGCAATGATGTGGTCCGCTGCAGGCAGATGCCGAACAGAGTGGGTGCAAAGGACGGCAGTAGCATTCCGCCTCCGTATAAGCCCATTGGAAGAGAACACGCGTCGGAAGACCTGTTCCTCGGTGTCTGCATCTAGCCCGCTCAGGATGTCATCAAAGACGAACAGGTCCGTGTTCAAATAAAGAGCCCTGGCCATCGAAACTCGCTGCTTTTGACCACCACTCAGAGATATCCCGCTACTCCCAATGTTAGTACCGTCCCCGTTAGGCAAAAGAGCAAGATCCTCCTCGAGCATGGTAGCCTCCAGAATCTCTTCATATCGTTCTTGGTGAAATTGTGAGTAACCGACGATGTTCTCTCTTATGGTGCTATTCGAAAGGTATGGCGTCTGAGCGCAATATCCGATTGTGCGGGATACGTTGTCGCCTGTCAAGACACGACCTTCGAATACCGGCACTTCTCCGAGTATAACGTTGCAAAAGGTTGATTTCCCTGAAGCAACAGGGCCGACGATCACGGTAAGACGCGACTTTGGTATACTAACGTTGAGCCCGCTGAGAGTGGGCTTGTCACTTTGCCATGCGAAAGACCCCGAAGTGATCGCGATCGCGGATGAGTCTGACACTGCATCAGCTGCATTGGCCGTCCTTGTATTTGACGGACCTGGGTCTGTCGTCCTGTCCACGTGCTCTCCCGTATGATACAGGCTGCTGCCGGAGTCTCGGAAATCAACTCGTGGGTCTGTTTCCAAAAAAGATTGAATGCGGCCGAGGCAGGCCAGAGCAGATAAAAGGCTTGTCACATGCTGCAAAAGAGATCCAAGCGGGCTGGCCAAGAGGAGGATATACGAGATTGAGGTGAACATGGTCGTGACATCGAGAGTTCGGCTGGCAAATGCAAATGTGATGACGGGGGAAAGACACAAGGGCGTGTAGGCCACAGCGGAACTGTAGACAAGGACCGTTCGAAATCTAGCCCCGGCGTTCAGTTCGTCGATTCTCAGACCCTGTATCGCTTCCTCTACTGGCACAGCTAGGCCAGAGATCTTGAGGTGTTTCATCTGTCCAAGGATACTCGATGTGAGGCCAACACGTTTCTGAATCTTCTCCATCCAGGCTTTCTGTCTGGGCCCCGTGAGCTTTGCCGTAAAATACGAGCACACAATACAGCACCCCACGACAATCAGGGGAGCAAGAAAAGCCACGCCAATCTGCCTTGAAAGCAGCCAACAGGCCAGGGCTACCTCAACTGCGTTGGCCCAGAATTCATGAATAGGCAAACAACCGACGATGATACGTTCGACATCAGCGCTCATCAGAGTCAAAGCAGCCGAGTCATCGGCTGCTGATAGCTTTGATTCTGTCGTCTTTCGGTAGACAGTAGCTGCCAAGAGACCTCGTGCCATATACATTGCTCGTTCCTGAAAATACCAGTAGAAGGCGGCAGATACCGCAATACCGACGTATATGAGGAGAGTTGCTCCGATGAGCCCACATCCGAGGTTCTTTGGAGTTGTCTCAGAAGGTGTTGAAAGGTATTTCAACAGAGTCTCGATGAGAAAGGGCTGGCAGAACTGGAAAGCCCCCATGGCGATGCGCGGGCCGACGGGCAAGAGGAGCTGTACTGCCAGGGTTTTTGCCAAAGACCTGCAAAGTCCATGCTTCTGACCGCGGAAAATGGCAACGTCCATCTGTTGGCTGTGTTGGTTGTATAGTGTCTCTGATGCCATGGTCGCGTCTAATGGGTAGAGGTCGTCTAGTTTCAAGATAGAACGGTAACCTTTCAGGAAGAGTCGATTGAGCCAGAAGTACGCCCCCAGTCCATACAAGCCGCTTGTTTCCTCTGGACTGTGGATCTTCGTATCCCACAGAAGCATCCACCTCGTCTTCGACTGAGATTCGAGGACAATGAGAAGCGCCTTGAGGGCCACTCCGCTGGTGAAGATACGGGCGTAGGCATGTTCCGTTGCGTTGGTCGAGGCAAGCCACAAAGTGCGTGTCTGCGAGACATCTAACAGAATGCTAATAAACAGGTAACCGTTGAGAAAGATGGACGGTCGGGGTGATCTTGAATGCTCCCATGATGAGAGGGTAATCATGCAGAGCGCGGAGCCCAAGGCGATGGCGTCTGAAGGGATGAAAAGCGCTCCGAATCTTCCAGACCTGGTGGTGCTGAGAACCAAGAGAACTAACTGAACGGCAGAGTACACAGTGATGGTAGCCTGTTGACTTGCATTGGTTAGGACTCCGCCCGTCGAGGTTGTTGTATGGCGAAGAACCAATGACTTGCCAATTTTACTAGCCGTAAGAGAGTACCGCCGACGATGATCGGCTTCCGGATAAGATGGACCAGCCTTGACAGAGAAAGAGCCAAGAAGAGCGACGTGGGTATCAGAGAGAAGAATATTCTCTCAAACTTGATGGTAAAGTCGAAATCATCACGACATCCAACCACCGTTGGGCCGAGAGACTCGTCGTTGACGCAACCGGAAAAGTCCATCATGATCGGCTCGACGAGGAGAAAATGGCGAGACGAGATATCATGAAAATCCAAGCCTTTTGGAGGCCACAGAAATTTTCAAGTGGAAGTACGGAAGCCGAATCTTTCTTTTCGCCAGACTGAACAGCAGATATCACCCGGGGACGGGACCTCTGACCAAAAATGGAAGGTGAAGAACGGAGGATAGCCAATTAGCAACGTTACCGGAATTTTTGACAACCAACAGACATTTGATCCTTAAGGATCTGGAAATAGGTAACAACCTCCTCATCAGTTCAACCAGGTTTGCTCGAAAAATCCGATCAAATACGGCCTTGATTCTCGGGCAAGAAAGACAACATGCCATCCAACCTGTCTCTGTCATGTTAGAAAGCCAATAACCCCACCGCCATCCGTTGTTGATAGAGCCGTCGATTCATGTCTGTCTCGCGGTGATCCACGGGGGGACTCATCTGACAACTGACGTGAAGAACTCCAGAAAAGATTGAACAAGGGGAAGCGATGTCAGTCGTATCAGATGATGCCCTTACATACTGCTTGCTTCACCACCTGCAGCCATAACTCCGGCCCACTTCTGGGAATACATGATCGCCGATATTCGACCCTATCTGTATAACGTTATATGTAGCCCAACAACAAGTTGATTGTTGCATGCTGTGCCCAAGACTTACGTTGAACTTTTACTCCACACTTTGGGTCAAGGTCAGCTTCGAGACCCTGAGAGGTATGCAAGCCAAGGACACCCAAAGGGTCAACTTGAAAGATGCTGCGGCTAAACTCTTCCCGCTTCAGCGGGCACTGCTTGGACGATGCGAGGAGACGGTGTCGATCAACAATTTGGGCTCAATATTGTGAGAGAACAAGCATACCATGGTCCTGGCTCAGTCACAGCATCATGAAGCGTGCACAGAAGCGATGTGCATGATATTTACGGAGTATGTACCTGCAGATATCGGCGATTATCGATTATCGATCTCTTTTCAAGTCGTCGCCAACGGTGGAGGAGTGACAGTTTGTCTCCAGTTGTTGGCCACTTCTTTACTTCTCGGCCTCTGGAAAGATCGGAGAACCCCCACGTCAGGAAAAGGGGAGCTTCTGCCCAAAGCTGCCCAGTGCGCCCAAATCTTCAGGGGCCAGGACCCCAAAGCCTAAAAGCGGCCCGCACTCTCAATTCAGATCCACAGCCTGCCTGGTCTTCCCAGTTCCAACAACAACCTGTCCCCAAGGTTCTACACACTCACAACTGTCATGAGAAATCAATTGACAATCGGCGGTACCATGGAGAGATAAGCTCGCATTGTACGACATGTATTGGGAAGAAGCAGAATATTCATGTCAAATAATTTCAGTCATAATACGACTGGCAAGGCGGGTTGAGCTTCCCCGACCTCCACGTGGAGCGGACGGTCGACAGTGGGGGCGCGTTGAAGGGATTGGTGGAGATGAGCGTGGGGGCAGCTCAGCGCCTGGGAGGGGCAGAAAGTCCGGGGTAAGCTGCCCGCTGCACTAACTGCTAAGGCACTGCTGCTTGATGCCCCGCCGTCGTCGAGCTATTTTCCCTCGGATGTTTGGGACGGGATGGGACGGGAAGCATTGGATGAAGAGGATTTTAACTTGCGGAATTTCGTCAACTTTGATATCGATCGCGATAGGTTTTTTTGTTTTTGTTTTTGTTTTTGTTTTTTCTTTTCCAAACCCCTTCCGTTTGCTATTCCTTCCGTTCTTGCTACTCCTCCCGTTTGCTACATCAAGTTCTTCAGAACCCTTTTCAAATGCCTTCTCTCTTCTACAAATAGGCGCGCGCCGGCGACCTTGTTACACAACACGGCTACGTACATGCCTGCTTCCAACCATCCCACCGTTCAGTTCTATCCCCACGTAGCCTCCCGCGATCCGAGAATGAGCACCGGGCCGAACACTTGAGAGAGACAGAGTGACCATGGCGACGCAACCAACCCCGGATCGCCAGAATGGGAGCGGACTTGCAGATGCTGGTGCGCCTGTTGGCTCATATAAGCGCGCAAGTCGAAAGGGAGCACCTCGGCGCTTTAGCTGCGACTACCCGGGCTGCGACAAGCTGTACTCCCGTGCTGAGCATCTGCAAAGACACCAGCTGAACCGTGCGATCACCGTCTTCTGCGCATGTGTGCTATCTTATGAGCTGACGAGAAACTAGATGAACCAAAGGAAATCTTCCTCTGCGATGTAGCTGGGGTATGTGTTGTACCAAATTATCAAGAGGACAGGGAAGGGAGACATAAAAAGGGCTGACGCCGTGGAACAGTGCGACCAGAAGTTTGTACGCGCAGACCTCCTAGCCCGCCATCGGAAGAGGCACTCGGCATCCTATACACCTCGAAACCGAATGCCCAGCTTCAGTTCCTCGAAGAACGAGCCGATCACTCCCTCCGGCAGCGCCGTCCTGTCGCCGATTGCTGGAGTCGGACCTCGCCCAACCTTCCCGAACGCTCCCCATGATGCTGCCATTCTCCTCGCCCCGGAGCCCAGAGCTCATCAGCAGCCTCCTTCGATGTCGAATGCTTCTCCGCCAAGCATACAACATCCAGCATGGCACCCCCAAATGCCCGATATGGAGTGCAACATAATTCGTCCAAAGCCTGGGTACTATCCCCGTGACGACGCACGAGTGAATGAGCAGGCGGCAGGCGTACCATACCATCACAATGCCGTTGGTCATGATTACCAGCACGACGAGATGGCGCGGGAGAACTTTGCTGTTTGGTTGTTCAACCCCCACGCTCCATATGGTGATTTTAGCGTCGCCCCCCTGCCCTTCATGGATGGTGGCCTGGAATCAACCCTCAACAACAATATCCACTATGACTACGAGTCGTTGACGAGCGGCCGCTCACAACTTGAGACGCCACCTCGGTTCATGGAGAATGACGAGCTGCTATCCGAGTTTCGAAGACGTGAGATCCTCCACCGGTTCCAGGAATTCCGCCCAAAGCAGCCCAAGGCAGAGCCACGAATCGCTCACCTTGTCCATGAAACGGGCGGCGACTTACCCGCTCTGGGAGTCGAAATGATGCGGGACTGTTTGCAAGAATACTGGGAGCACGTGTCACCGCGATTCCCCATCGTTCATCAGCCCACCTTCTCGAGTAACCGGTGCTCCGTCTTTCTCGTGATGATCATGATTGCCTTGGGCGCTATTTCGCTCCGAGGACGAGATACCAACGGGAACCTCCCAGACTACAGCGGTTTTGCTGATGTGATCATCACGGGGGTCAGATGGGAAATTGTGCAGGCCGATGAAGCTCTTCCTCCGGTTGAGCTTTGGGCTGCCCAGGCCCTGCTTCTGCTGGAGTTTTACGAGAAGATGTACTCCTCAAGGAAGCTTCACGAAAGAGCACACATCTTCCACTCACCCGCCCTCACCCTTCTTCGTCGAGGAAGCCCGTTGATCGGCCGCTCCGGGAGCGAGTCCCCACCAGAAGTACAGTCTTCCGATCACCCACACGGAGTGAGTCTCGACTCTCACACCTGGTGGTGCCGTTGGGCCGAGACCGAAGCTATGCACCGTGTTGTCTTTGCCGCTTTCATGATGGACATCATCCACGCAGCAATGTTTGGACACGATGCCCAGATGGCTCCGCACGAGATCAGGCTGCCCCTCCCGTGCGACGATAATCTCTGGACAGCCTCGAACCCTAATACGGTGCGACAGCTTGACCAAAACCTCCGCATGTACGGTGTAAAAACCGTATCATTTCTTGATGGTCTAAAGCGAGCTTTACACGGGAAAGAAGTCAAAACTCACTCTTTCGGTAGAATGATCATCATGTGCGGTCTTCTCAGCGTCGGGTGGCATCTCAGCCACAGGGAAACCCACCTCAACTGGCTGGACTTCTCGGACCCGCCAACCACCGAAGCCCACGGCGGCTGGAAGAAGATTCTCCTCAAAGCGTACGACGACTGGAAACACAGCTTCGATCTGGCCCAGGGCACCGTCGGAAGCCCCCCGAGCGTTACTGGCCCCATTACCCAATCCTCAGGTTCCAACGGCCCGATCCACAGCGCCTCCGTCTTGTACCACCTCGCTCAGCTGAGCCTCCACGTCAGTATCGTTGACTGCCAGGTCTATGCTGGTGCCCGCCGTGTGCTCGGCAGAAAGGTGTCGGTCAGGGACTACACCAATGTCGTCTCTCGCATGAAGCACTGGGCCACCCTCCCCACAACCCGCCACGCCGTTCTTCACGCTTTTCAGTTCTTGCACCAAGTTCTCGTCGACCCACGAAGGAGCAGTAGCGGTAGCAACGACATCCACGACCAACAGCAACAGCAGCAGCAGCAGCAGCGCCTCAGCCTCGTCGGCGCCGGCGCCGGCAGCAGCAATGCAGGAATCCACCTTCCGCCGATCGAAATACAATCCTATTCCTGCAGCAGCGAAGTCGACCCCCACCGTCCCTGGGTCATGTACTATGCCGCCCTTTGCATCTGGTCCTTTGTCCGCGCCATCTCCCGACACGACTCGGTGGTTCACGACATTCCCCACGCGGAAAATTCTCATCATCCTCATCCCCATCCTCCCCACCACCACCAGCTTCATCAACATCCGCAAGACTCGCCCTTCCGCGGCCCGCCCACTACAGCAACCTCGTCTAACAAAGTCTTGCCGGTCAACTACCGCCGCGTAGCCGCCTACCTGTCCAAAATCGCCCACCTCAACGAACTCACCGAGACCACCGCTTCGAGCTTGGGCGGGGAGGGCCTTTCGGACCTGCTGGAAGCGCTGCACTCGATCTTTGCCGAGGCCTACTCGGAGCTTCTCCACGAGGCGCATGATCGCCTGAGGATATGCAAGGAAATGCTCGCCACTTCTCCTGGCTGAACGGGTTTTTTTTACCTTGGTATATACTGCACTGCAGAATGAGCACGATTCTCGAGCGGCGGCAATAGGAAAGTACGCTCAGGGAAGGGAGCTGGCCTCCCCTCGTCAGTAGTAAGCGAAAAAAAAAAAAAAAAATAGGTCGGAGAATTAGTAAGTCGTCTCGTCTTTCTGTCCCTTCCCCTCGAAGATCTCTTCCTCAGCTGACTCGATGGAGATTCGTCCAAACCAAAGAATGTCACTTCATCTCGTATCGTCTGTATCTTGGAGCACATACGCAACAACTCCTTCAGGTCCGACCAGGACTGTTACACAAATGCACTAGATAGAATCTTACCGTTCAAAGTGTTTCGTGGGCATTTGATATATGTGCACTTATTATCAGGGGTAGTCGTCTATGTCTTCTGAATCAAGATGAATATCTTTATACCAATGGCATTAAAGAAACCATGTATAAATTTTAAAAACACATGTTAATTACCTTTACTAAATGTATTCAGCATTCTTGGAATTGCTTTTATTATCTTATAGGCGCGTCATGGTAAAATCACGACCACGCCTTAGGCCACAATAGCCTGCCCATCAAGGTATAAATGCACGAGACTCAAAAAGACTAGTTCACGTATATTGAATCTCGTTTCGTGACATGGGATGGAGTTATATTTGCGCTGGCAAAATTCTAGACCAGTCAGGACGGTATATTGGGTATCATGCAAGCTACGCTATAATGAAACCAACCAGCTCCCCCCTCCGGCTTTGCCTGACGATTCCCGATTCAACAAGTCTGTTTGTTGCCTTAGGCACCCTTGCCCCTGCTGCTCTTGGAGGAAGCACCACCCTTCTTCTTGGACGGTTCATCCGTCAGCTGCAGCATCGGGTCCCTATCCTGAGGTCGCTTGTTGCGCTGATTGGAACGCGTATTGTGTTTTTTGTTGCTCGACTCCGACGGCTCGGAAGATCCTATGACAGGTGGTGAAGCCGAGGCTGTGTTTGCCCCCGAGGCAGGCTTCTGGGGACGGCTCCGCGCAGACTGATTCTTCTCCAAATCCGCCTGCTTGTTCTTGCTCTTGACGCCACTCATGCTCTTCACAGCTTCCAACTGTGCATTGATGAGAGCTGCGGTGGTGGGCTGTGAGCCTTTGATCTGGTCGGTGTTGCACTGAGCAGCGCCTGGCTTCGTCCACTGGGAGGGATCTGCCTCGGTATCGTCGTTGTGATCGGGGCTAGCGGAGCTCTCAAGGTGAATATCTTGCTCCTTGACCTTCTGGGTTGGGTGTCTATTTTGTTTCGGTAAAAAATTCATGTTAGTGAAAAGTACTTCTTGGTGTTGAGAGGAAAATAAGGACAAATAGGGGGGAACAAAACAGTACCGTTTAGCCTCCTCGTCCCCGGGGTACGGGACTTTGGCCAAGGAAGGTATCATCAACTGATACAGTTCATCAAGATCTTGCATGATTCCGAGAACAGCGTCTTTGTGCGCCGTTGCAAGGTTGTTGAGCACGTGAGAGGATATGGACTCTTTCTTCTCCGACTCATCTCTGCCTTTGCGGGTCTTCGCTGCCTTCGCCTTCTTTTTCTCAAACTCCTGGCAGATGGTGCACAAGTCGTCTCCGATCGCTATGATATCCTCGTAAAGGTCAATGTTGCGGGCTTGGATGTCCGTGCTGAGGTTTTTGAAGCGAGTTCTCGCGTCCACGATCGCCATCATCAGCTGACTGGCGAGCTGGTGGGGTGTCATCCTCTCCGCCATGGCTTTTTCCAGTTGTTTGAAAGATCCAAAGGCTACGGTCATAGCGCGAGAAGTAGAGCGAGATATTCGTAGTGGCTTGTCTTCGTCATCAGAGGAGGTTATCCGGGAATCCCGATTCTTCTGGAGACCCTGACCCTTCTGGGGATGTGCAGAACGTTGTTGTGACAGAGAAACGTCGTCTTTCTGAGTATCAATGCCGTCAATGCCAGGGCGGCCTTCGTTGTGATTATCGTCGTAGACGTTTTCGTCATCCGCTACAGCCCCAAATCCTGAAGGCTCCAATTTCTTTTGGCTGTGATGGGACTCAGAAGCACTTGGAGCGATTGGAAAGGACGAGGAACCGTGCTGGGAACGCTGTTTGACTGGGTCAAGCTCTGTCTTCGGCTGTGGCTGCTGGTGCCCAACTGCTTGCGAAGAGTGGTACCCAGAAGCTTGATGTGGGTAATGAAACCCAGGCTGGGCTTGACCAGACGCTGGTAACAAGGCGCCCGGAGCGACTGGATAGCTACCGAATGGAGTGTGTGAAAATCCCGTGTTGGGATGGGGTGAAGTGAACAGAGGGTTCTGGTAGCTGGGGTACGCTGGATGGTAGAAAGGGTTTTGGTAGACGGGATAAGGCGAACGATAGAAAGGTCCCTGGTAATTGGGATAAATGGGTGGCCCCGAAGTGCTTGGAGCTACACTGAAGGCCGCTGGATGTGGTGGTGCTTGTTGTGCTTGTCCAGAGGGAGCCTGTAGCGGTTGCAAAGTTAATTGAGGTGGTTGGAATGATTGCGCCGCGGGGTTGAGGCGGAGGCGAGAAGAAGATGGAGAGGAAGAGGGCTTTGGAGAGTCGTCAGCAGGTGGACTCATCTTGGGCAATGTGTGAGTAAATGGGTCGAATGTATTCGATACTGTAGATAACGATAGGCGTTTATCGGTGAGGCCGAGAAAGTTCAATGCTCAAACAACTGCTTTGTCAAGAATGCTGTCCAAGGCATGTAAAAGAATGGGGATGAGATGGAGATTGGAAAAAAGCTTAGAATCGTTATTTGGCATGGGAGACTTTTGTTAGCATTGTTACTTCCTGATTCCTGTCATACGGAAGAGGGAGGTGTTATGATGTCGTTGTCACCGTCATTCTTCGGTTCCTGCTCCTGGTTGCCGGTAACCTCGGTTTCGTCGCTACTGCACTTGCACAAGCGTCCTGTGTTGATCTACCACACTGCAGAGTGGCTCAATATCCATGATGCCAATATCAGCATTCAACACATATATGACATGCCAGCCCTCCTCGGGTCGGTGGCGTGTTCATACTGCCGAACCGTGGCGTTTTCCCAAGATGGTGAGCACAAGCTATGCTCATTTATTTTCTGAATACTCAGGTTTCAAGGAGCATATTTGAAGTAAGGACCTTAAACGTGCTTTTCACAGACGCAGATAACTTTGCTATTGTGGGATATGGCCAACACCAAGCTCTAAGAAGTAGTTGCCAGGACTGGGCAATGTATCCACCCAGAACTACAAATGCCGGTTTTTGAGTAAAATCGTACTGGGATTTTACTGTCTCAAACGCTGCAAGAATCAATTTCTCGCGAAAAGAAAGAAAGTCAGGTGAACCTGATACTTCGGGCAGAAAGAAAATGTCAATAGCTTCACATAAAAGCTCTGTTTGTGACTTGTACTATCATTCAATAATCAGAGCCCGATTAGCTCAGCTGGTTAGAGCGTCGTACTAATATCATCTCACTTTGATATCAAGTCCATGCGAAGGTCAACAGTTCAATCCTGTTATTGGGCAAGGTCTATTTATTCATCTTTTGCTTTAGATGATGGTTCGAATCATCAAAAAAAAAAATTTTGTTCACTTTGTTAGTTTGTGTCTCAGCGATGTATATCCATCCGTGAACAAGGTTCAACCTGGGTGGACCTTGGTATAGGACCCTTTATACCCCATTCTATGGGGCGCAGCTGATCTGCTTGACTCAGGCGTTGTGGATTGTTCAGATCACCAAATTGATTCACAGAGAGAGACAGAAAGAAAGAAGAGATACTCAATCACATGTCACCACAAGAGAGATTCACCAAAGCAGGATAGACAAAGCCAAAATCATGCATTCTATGCGCTACTTCATAGGTGCTGATCAGTAAAAAGTCATAAGGTAACCACCCCTTCACGCCGACAACTTGATACCCCTGAGAATGAGCGCAGCCCTGATCTTGGCACCGCTGTTCAGCGAAAACTCCTGCTCCAGGGTAAGGTTCGGCGCCTCCAAGACGGTCTGAAGGGACACATCCACAGAGCCCTTCTCTGTCTCGCCATCCATGAGCGTCAGCTTGACTGGCCCACTGCCAGCCATATCGGTGCCAGATGGGATCGGCACTCTATACGCCTGATCGAAGGAAGGGTTCTGAATATCCTGGCCAGGGGCGTCAAGCTTGATCGGCGTGCGGAAACTGTTGGCGCCCCAAGTGACCTTGACGCTGGGCTTCAGCTGCTCCCGCTTGCCGTCAATGTTCAGGGCTGAGGCGACCAGCACCGTCAGCTGACCAACCACGCCCGCTTCTGGTGAGGAGAAACTGGAAGCATCTGCCACGAGGTGGTAGAACTTGGCAGAGATCTTGATCTTGCCGTTGGTTGCCTCGCCCTTGTGAGTAAGACCTAGCTCCTGTTGTCCACCCGCAAGAAGGAGCGCCTTGACAGTTGTGGTGGCGATGCCAATGTCGTCATCAGAAGCGGTATCATCGTCCTTGATGTCGACCTCGATAGTTTGGTCGGTGTCGGACACCCAGAAGTCCTGTGTCTCGTTCCACTCGGGGTGGTGGTTATTCTTGACCGTCTGGGTCTTGAACTCCTGCGCACCGAGATTGACCTTGGCGTAGCAGTCAGGAACATCATGGATGAGCTTCTTGAAGATGTTCTTGGACTTGAGCTCCTCGCCCATATCGGTTGCACCCTGAATGGTAAGCTTCAGCATGCCAAGCTGTGGTTGGTAAGTCTTGAACCAGTCGCTGGTCGAGTCGAGCTTGACGAGGAAACGGTTGGGAAGAACAACCACTGATCAGTTGGTTAGCCGAATTTCCTGGGAGGGGTATGAGATTACAACTTACTGCCGGCCATGATGGTATGGATGACCTTGCGAATGGTAGAATCAATAATGCCGAGGTTGGCAATATGAGCACCATCTGTCCAGGACAGCTTCAGATAAGGCTGGTCGATGAATGACACCTGGGCAGCTCCAATCTACCGGTATCACATGTTAGTAACAAAGTCACTGTCGAGGGGCATGGTAGTAGTACCAGAGGGATGATGTTGGTCAAGGGGCAAAGCAGAACACTGAGTCTGCCCCTCAGCTTGACGTGCTCGACTCCAATCTTGGGAATCATGTTGCCATTGAGCTCAATATCGCAATTGCCGTTCCAGTCGAGGTCAAGATCCAGCTTGATACCCCCGTTATCGGTCTTGGTGACAGCAACATTGTCAAAGCGCATGGGGATCAAACCCAGGTCGATCTTCTCGAAATGCAACGACTTCAAAGGACCTGGGAGCATCGACTCAAACATGGGCTCCACGATGTCCTTGATCATCTTGCCTCCGGCCACACAGATGTTGGGCCAGAGATGGGCGACGATGTCGTTGAGGAAGCCCGCGGACTCGGGCCCGCGGGCGGAGGTAAGAGTATCGAGAATGGAGGCCATTGTGCTGATTCAATAACAATGCTACGTAGAAAAAGAGAAAGAGAAAAAAAAGGAAGAAGAACAATCGAGACCTGAAGGATGAGTTATAATCAAAACTCAACACAGGCCGGTGGGCAGGGGACAACGCATCATATAAGGCACGATCAAGCTCTGAAGAGGGAGGGGCTTGCGGGGTGCCTTGGCATCGATGGAGCTACTTGGCAGTGGGGTGTTACGCGTGACGTCAGGCGGTAGGTGGATGCACCTGTTTGGATGCCTCTGGTCCAGTCGAGCTCTGAGGGGAGCGTAATGAGAAGCTCTGAGAGCAGGAGCACAGCTCCAAGGCTCTCGTTTCATCTGATGTCATTGGGATGCCCAGTAACAGGATTGAACTGTTGACCTTTGCATGATGACTCGATATAACTTGATGCTATCGTGGCTATATTAGTACGAGAACGCTTTAACCAGCTGAGAGCTAACCGGGCTTTGTTCAAGTTGGGCTTGTTTGAGGAAATGGGATCCATGGATGGCGATGTTGAATGTGCGTGGCTCCACCGTACCAAACAAGTCGACAAACTCAGCTCGGCAGGGGTTGGTGATCACCGTTGAGATATCTACATTGGGATAGAAAGCAACACTGCCTAAGATTTAAGCTTAACTTGTACAGATTGCATACGACATACTGATAAGATCCCCGGCCTCCCCGGTCCTACATTGCTAAGTATACTTACCTAGGTACGTAGCTCTGTGTATGCACATTGTATGCTCAACTCCCGCTCTTGAGTAGACGCTTTACAACTACCAAATGTAACCCATATACGTTGATAATACCGCGCATGCCTGATTTCTGATCATGTATCCCGGTGTGGTTCTCAGTTGCAGAGGATGCGGTAAGTAGAAGATGTTCACCACGACTTGGACCGCCTGTAAACGTGTCCCATACGCATGTCATCACCTCTGTCTGCATCACCAAATTATGCTGCACACTCCCTACTTGTTTTCCACATGTATCTCGATGCTGTTGAAAACTGTGCACCCATCTCATTCGACCACCTGGGTAAGCCCCTACTCTCCGCTCGCCACCCTACTTCCCTTACTCGCTAGAAACCTTTTATTTTGAGAAAGTCTTTTAATGTGTAGAAGACTTGAACTTTAAAGAAATCGAAGCAACAGCTTCTCTCCACTTACAGTGGGATACATCCCCCTAACTTCAAAACTCTATAATATGTTCTTAGCGCAGCGGTTGGACAGTCAACGCCACGTACATGGCAAAATACATCATGGGATCAAGCCATGCGATGACTGTCATACCTGTGGGGTAAAATATTTTTAGTATAAAGGTGTAGAAGGCTTGCCGGCGCCGTGGAGAGGATTTGGCGATCTATGGATCGGAAACAGAGAGAGAACTGCATGGCGGTCGACAGACGCCCCTTCAACTCTCGGAATGGAGTGGCTCACGTTATTGCCCCGGAGTGGAATCTGCGTCACATCACCAAGCCAGACTCCGACTTTCCTCTCGACATGCTGCATTTCCGTGCTACAAACCCACTAACCCGACAGTACCTTGATGGTTTCGGTGGTAGACTAGACGATCATCAATATATCCGGAAACAGATGTACACCTGCGGTCTCCGCTTCGCCAATGCCAACCGCCACGGGTCTTATATCCTGTTTTCCACGGATGCTGAGTATGGTCGGGAAGTTAAGGCATCCAGCATCCGAGCCGAGGAGCTGGAAAGTTTAGACCGTGCCATCAGAGCCGGCAATTATGCTTCTGCATCCACTGGCCAGTTGATCCTTCAAAGACAAATTTACCTCCTCCGGCTTCTCATCATGATGGTCGACGATATTTTGTGGTTAGGATCCACGACGCGAGCGAAGAGCGTACCAAAACCGACAAAGCTTGGTACCGAAGTTGTGCATGCGATTTCCAAGCTCACAGTTAAACAGCGCCGACTGAAACAGCCTTTCCCAGGTCTCGTCGACAGTGTCCACGACCAAAAGGCAGCGCTTGAGGAGCGCTTAAGCCTCATCACTACTGAGCCGACTGCGCTACACGATGTTGTTGGACAGTTTCACTTCACACAACCAGAACTGGTCGCTGATGAGCATGGCCGTGGGTTGCCAGTCACCTACACCGACAAGTACATTAGCGGCACCGTATTCGAGGCATTGCATAACTCTGTTCAGGCCGCGGCTGTGTGGGGCTATCTGGGAAGGCTCCTCGAGCTCCTTGGAGCCAGATTTGAGGACAACGTCTACAAGCCCATCCTCCTGCAGGAGATCTCGAATGTCTGTCACTTCGAGTACGCACGCACGCAGCAGTTGTTCAAGCGGCAGCTCCAGACCGGGGACTGCGCGGCAGCCAAGTGGTTTGAGCGGGTTTCAAACGATTACGATAAGTCGGGAAACGCGCACGTCACAATCAAGGGTAATCCAGAGGAGCCCACAGTACAGGATCCGGAACTTCTTTATATCCTACGTCTTTGCCAACTCGAAACCACTCCTGCCAAGGCAGTTGACTGGCTTAAGAAGCTTGGTGACCTGCAAACAGAAATGTTTGACGAAGAAGACCACAACTGGGAGTTTTTATTCGATTTGGCAATCATCACCAGTTTTATACGAGACCTCTCGCCCACTATCTCGATGCCTGCTCTGTCTCGAAAAAAGGGTCGGATGTTTGTTTCTCGGTCCGAAGGCCTGGCAGCCGAGTTGAATAAACCCACAGACCTTGTTGACTTGAGTGATTTTGCGAGTCCACTTGGCAATCTTCTTGAGCCAGGAATGGCCGAGAGTGCTTTGAGAAAATTGAATGGGTTCATTGTCGAGAGGACCGGCACGAAGCTCGGATTCCTATATCAAGACTTGATCTCTGACTGCCTGCCTGGCGGACCTCGAAAACCAATACAAGCAGCTCAAGGCGAAGTTGGAGAAGAAACCAGAACCTACTCCATTCTCGGTAGTGGCGATAGAATCTCTTCCCACCGTGGAGCAGGTTGAAAAGCGCAAGCAAAAGGAGAAGACCAGGTCAACTCCCTCTCCCATCTACGAGATCATCCCACATGCACCGTCACCGATCGAGCCTGCAACGCCTCCGGCAAAACCTCTTAGGGTCAGCAGATCCACGCTTGACGTCTTTATGGGGTTGTTTCAGAGATCTGAGGCACGTGGCTCGTTGGATTGGACATCGTTTGAAGCCGCCATGACAGAGCTCAAGTTCTCTGTCATTCCTAAGTTCGGTCCGGTGTACACCTTCTCCCCGCCTGACGACCCAGCTGTGAAACGGTCAGTCACGGTGCACCGCCCTCACAAGTCGGAGCTAGCGGGATACCCGCTTCTGTTTCTCGCCAATCGCCTCAAGAGAGTGTACGGGTGGGGAGAGACGACATTTGTTCTTGAAAAATAACGAGGTTTTGGGTGGCAGGCAAACCTGGAACACACAGTACTATGGGAGCGAACCGGATTTTGCTTAATATCTAGAGAATTACTCCGCATGCACCTCTTCCTCTTCCTCTTCGGTGCCCAGCTCCAGCCTTCTCGCTAGCTTATATTCCAAGAGGCGCCCTGAGTCCATTAGCCAGCCCAAAACCCTCTCCAGCAGCCATCGGTTCCGGGATCCCCTGCCCTGCAGAACAAGGCTGAGGTCTCGGTGCGTACGGATCTCTCTCGGTGGTGTCACGAGTAACCAACCAGCGGCTCCGTGCAGATAAAGAGGGCCCAGGCCAATCAACTGCGAGGGACCGCAGACCAATCAGGCAGAGACGATCGGCCAGGCGGGCGACGCCAGGGACGGTCGGACAGGCGGGCGATGCCAAGGACTGTCGGCCAGGACGGCCGACGAGAGTTCTCGTCGCCCGGAGCAGGGCGACAGGAGGAGCCTGTCGCCCAGGTACGGGGTACTTGGAGTAAAGGGGATTTCTCATAAGTATATAGTCCTGGGGAGGGTCGAGCATCTGGATGATCGAGTCTCCCCAGCAAGCAATAGGATCACACACTTAGTCCCTACAATCTACTGCACCTTGCCTTACCTTGTGAGGACTATCTTCTAGACAATCCATTGTCGTGCACCCTTTGGCTGCACCGAGTCACCTTACCTAGCATACCTTCAAGAGATCCCTTATCAGAGAAAGTCTGGGTTACGGGATTCGTCACATATTGGGGATAGGTGCGTGCTGAGTAATTCTCCTGCAAAAAGGGTGATTGGAAGAATCGTTGCACGCCCGGAAGGGCGTGAAGACTGAATAATCGACTGTGGAAAAAGATGGAGAAATATTCGGCTCAATCTTAAGAAGTTTTGGGCTTGGCCAGCGGTGCTATCACGACGCCGTCTTCTTCAAATGCCTGGTATCCAGAGCGGCTTGGAAACAGGTCAAGCTATAGGTTTCAGCCAACAACATAGGACCCTTTTAATTTTTCGGTGGTATAAACATTACCTATTCATCAGTCGATCTGTGCGAGGAACCTACCCACATCAAACCTTAAAGTAACCCTTCCATAAATTCTTCAACTTGCCCCTCGGATCCCATTTCTGGGCTATCTCCCTCAACCTCGCAGCGTTTGCTGGTCCATAGCTGCCCTGCACGTCTTGGTTCTCGCCGGCGTAGTTCATGTACACAAATCCCTTTTTCAATCCTCGCTCCTCCGCTAGAGCATTGACCTCAGCCAGCAGCCGATCACGACTGGACAGCACCACATCATCAAGAGATGCATCTACCCAGCTGACCGACAACTGCACGATGACCAACGGTCCGTCCTCCGGGGATATTCCCAGTGCATTGCCACCGTTTACCTGCATCGCCTGCAGGATGTTGACCGAAATCGGCTGGTAGATGAAATAAGGGATGACAAGCGACTGCCCAGCCGCCGCAAGAAGCCTGGCAACATGTGCCTCGTACAAGGGGACGAAATCCAGGAGAAGCTGTGCAGAGGTCGCTAACACGCTTGTTGCCGCCCACGTCTGCCTGAGCCCACTATCCCCGGCGATATCTCTGCTCAACTGGGAGACATTGGCATGCCTCGTGTTATTCGCCAGCACCACAGGGATCTCGTGGAACGGTTTGAAAATCTCCGGCACCGAATCCACGGGGTTATCATGGAACTGATCACTGAGCACAATGAAGCCTCCAAAGGTAGGGACGTAGGCCATGACAAAGTACGTATGCGCTCCGGGATCAGCTGGTAAACCATTGACGATCAGGTCTTGGAGGATCGGTATGAGTGTCTGGTTCATTGCGCCGGGGTACACCAAAGAAGAAGCCCACAGGTCGCCCTGTTCGAAGCTGACCAGGTCGAACCGCGTGACAATGCCAAAGTTCGATCCACCACCACCGCGCAGAGCCCAGTAAAGATCCTGGTTCGAATCCGGTGACGCATTGACAATCGCGCCTGTGACCGTGACGACTTCGAAATTGCGCACGTTATCGCACGCCCAACCGCGACGACCCGAGAAGTACGATATACCTCCTCCGAGAATCAAGCCGCTGACTCCGACGGTCGATGCGCGTCCTCCCACGACTGCCAGCCCCAGAGGGTCCAGAACCTCCGACACTTGAACCCAGCGGTTGCCTGCCCCGACCGACACAGTCTGGCGGTCAGTAGAGACTGATATGTCGGTCAGATACAGCAGGTCGACAGTGACGCCTTGATCAATGTTGGAGCCTCCCTCAAAGGCAGTGTGTCCACCAGACTTGACGGTAAACGGGGCGTTCTTGGAGACCAGGACCTGCATCGCTGTTGCAACGTCCTTTGCAGAGCGCGGGGTGACGAAACATGACGGCCTTGCTTCGGATTGTCGTGCCGACCAGTATGAATTCTCTAGGGCATAGAGTGTGGTATTGGGGAATGTAACCAGTCCTGGCAAGGCGAGCTCCAGAGTCTCACACTGCTATCTGTCAGATACCGGGTAATCAGGTTGTTGACAAACGAGACGAGTGAAAGTAACTTACGACATTCCCGCACTTGGCCGCTGCGATGGCAGGCAGCATCGCCCCTAAAAGCAACACCCAGCTCATGTCGTTCAAGGCAACGCGTTTGTATTACCACTTGAGGCTGAATGCAAAGAAACATGATGGACGCTGCCTGAGGAAAATGTTTCGTCTTTTTGTATCGTAGGCAATCCGTTAAACCGGCAGCGGGACCACGCCAAAGTGTAACCTCCCAAGCCTTCAGTAGAAGAAGTAGCCCCCGACTTTCTGTTGCCAATAATTATCTCACTCATGTCATTGACCCCTGGATCGGAGGGATCTCAGATAAAGCGGTTCTGATGCTGAGAAAAAGCGTCAGGGATCAGACGGACCTGCGAGTTCCCGAATCCTTGGGCCTGGTCTCCGAAACATTGTTTTACCGTATGGCTCTCACAAAAACACTGTGCTTACAGCGCGCTTTCCAGTGTGGGCAGTAGCTTTCCATGGTCATTCTCGCACTGTCCTTGGTTCCATCATGGATCGCGGTAGTTTTCTTGCCCACGTTGCAATATCCGTGAGCAAATAGGTGTGGTGGCATATCCCAAAACACGTATCAGCATCGTTCTCGATGCGGCACTGGCTCCGGAGCACCACTGTTCCGAAATTTTAGCGCTGATGATCTGAGTGCTAGCTGTCCCCGGGAACCACCAAAAATCATGTCGCATTGCGGCGCATGTCGTGTCAGCTTCTCTCTCTCGCGGACGAAGATGCGAATGTGACACAACGAGAAATGAACTTCATCTCACCATTACGAGATCTGACGAAAAGAATATTCACCATGGTTAATACAATGTCTGGAACCTAAGAGCATGTACAGTGTGTTAAATGTATGACCCAGCGAATCATTAACACCTCATTAATATTTTACGATTTAGAGTACCCATATTGCTGTTATTGTACATACTATTTCACAAAGACAAGATAAAGACAAGAGCTTCAGCCACTATTCATCAAAATAAAATGATGGCAAGCCATTCCCCTCAACAAAAACTTCACCCTCCGGTAGTCCCTCTTCCCGTCCATCTACTCTCCCATTTGCCCAGCGATGTAGATTCCAACAAAACCAGCCGCTTTCTACCAGTTCCCACCCAGTGCAAAGGATTCACATGGTGTTTATCAGTAGGATCAACTTCCTGGCAATCTCATCCTGCAGTTGACCCAACATCTCTTCTTCTTTTACGAGGAAACTCAAGTTGAAGACCGCCGCCCAAAAGCACGCGCACCCGTAGTACCACCACCACCACCACCACCAGCAGCAGCAGCCCCCTCCCGAGCAGACAATGGCACCACCGCCTGATCCATCCGCTCCTCCAGCGGCTGCATCATCAGCCGAATGGGGGAAGGAATCGTCGTCCGCGGGGAGATGAGTTTGTAGAGCACATCCTCCAGCGCCGTTTCCACAGAGGCGGAGCCGGATTGCTGTTGTGACTGCTGCAGGTTATTCCAAGACACCTGGTTGAAGTTGAATGCTGGGGATAACTGGTAAGAGATCCACTCGTCGAGTTGTTCCAGAGTAGGTTGGGGTAGGTTGTTTGAGGCTAAGTTCATCTTTTTGGGGCGTTTTTGCACTTGTCGGCGATCTGGGGAGGGCTTTCGTGAGGAGATGTTGGGTTGTTTGCGGGTTCTTGCCATTGTGATACGATAGGTAGTGAAATGCGTGAAGTGTTAATGACTGACGATAGAGTTTAAATGCTGGAGAGAGACGAACGACGTAGAGAAGGTCATCACAGTTCGGCGGGGTGATTAAGTACTTGCTTGATGTCCAGATTTGTTGAATCGTTTTATATCTGATAACAGCACTGATAGTGGCAGTAGCTGCAATCACCGAAGGACATGTCGGCTCAAACACTGGTGGAGTGGAATATCTCACCCTGGAACATCATTGTTCTTTGTTAAGGTGCACGAGGTCATCAACGATTCTCAGCCGCAACGTTGATGCTAGCATTGTAATCACAACAATATGAGCACGAGCCAAGTCTGGTCGTTGATTTGAAACATTCATTCATTGCAAATTACCCTCAACCACCGTGTCACAACCGTGCCCTGGTCCCATCCAGTCGTCACTCCTTGATCTCATTCTTGTTGAAGATCCCTAAAATATGACAAGTCAGCAAACTTCTCTCTCCTAAACCAAAGACTCCAACTTACCAGGAACCTCGGGCATCCACTCCGCCCGGTACTTGCAAAAGAACTCCCCCTTCGGCGGGATCTTCTCCGGCTCGTCCAGCGATCCCCAAACAATATACCGAAACTTGTCCGCCGCCTCCTCCCCATACTCGCAAATATACGAACCGCAGTTATCGCAAAACTCCCTCGTCACTCCATTCTCCTGCTTGTGCTTCTTGGGCTCGCCAGCATCGTACTTGAATGCGTCCAGCGCAACCTTCGCTGTCAATCCGTAGTTCCCCCCAAACGCCCGGCGACAGCTCTTGCAGTGGCATAATGTGGTTCGTGCATCATCGGCTGAGTCGAGTTTGACAGAGTACTGCAGCTTCTTGCAGACGCAGCGGCCTTGGAGGTGGATGCCCATGATGTGCTGTTGAAAGAGATGCTGAAACCTGGGGCTGGGTATGGTGAAAGTGGCTCGTTTCGTTGAAAGTGTAAGAAAGGCGTTGCGGAAGAAATGGCGTGTGAGCATGCCTCAGAAAGTCTGGATTGTGATATGTGATGTGTTCGGTGTCAGAGAGACGAAGGTTTGCTCTAGGTGAAGTTCCTGGGTCATGGTCAAAAGTCTGGTGACGTCAATGATCAACCCCAAAAAGAAGCCTTTTCAACCGCCGTTCCACATGCGTTGTCCAACCCAAATAAAGACTGCAGAACAGTGACGGTTTTACCGATGGATCTCAGTTATGAGTTCCTTCAAGCTTGGCACAGAATTACCAGGAATATCAAAAATGATACATGACTTTATCAGGGGCTTCGGTCTCTCAGCTTGTGCAACACAGGGTAAGTATCGCCTACGGTAGGTACCGCGGTACAACCTCACATTCTTCTGAAAGGGAAATAAAGACGTCGGCTAAGGTTTGAAATGCATTTCTTCAAAAATGAAACGACAGATACGTCCGACATGCGAAGACAAAGAGTCAAGGAAGGAGGGAATGAAGATATGAAAAAAAAAATGGAAAAGGAGCAAAAGAAAATGCCCAATAACAGGATTGAACTGTTGACCTTCGCATGGACTTGATATCACTGTGAGATGATATTAGTACGACGCTCTAACCAGCTGAGCTAATCGGGCTTAGTTTCTAATTGCTTGCACTTTTAGTTTAGACTTGGCGCTCTTGACAGAGGGGTTCCAGAAGATCCTGAACCCCTGAACCCAATAATAGAGTGGGAGGAAGATGAAAGCCGAAAATTAGTCCATCTAGCGCGGGAAAGAGACATCTATTATCTGCCTTTGATAATGTCGGCCGCGATCTTTTCGCCCGATCCATACAATGTACCCTGGTGTTACAACCTGCACCGAAAGTGGATACAGACTGCAAGGCAGTACGCCAAAGGTGGATATGACAGGATAATCGAAGGTTGTGGCACGCGTCTCAGACCAGGGGTTCACTGTCAACAACAGGTTGTTCTAACAAAGGGCTACTGAAAGTAGATTGTAGACAAATGAACTGTATTGCTTGCGTGAGGAATCAGATTCCTCGAGGTGGGAAGTTCCCAGCACTTCCCCTATTTATGTGAAGCTGTCTACACACGTTTTCTGAGGTACATTGTATCCTGCTCGACGTGCTCGCAAGGTATGAAGATACTTTGAAGATATGTGAATGACTTCCTATAAGTAGGGGGAGTGCTGGGCACTCCCCGTCCCGAGGAATCTGATTCCTCATGCAAGCAATACAGTTCATTTGTCTACAATCTACTTTCAGTAGCCCTTTGTTAGAACAACCTGTTGTTGACAGTGAACCCCTGGTCTGAGACGCGTGCCACAACCTTCGATTATCCTGTCAAATCCACCTTTGGCGTACTGCCTTGCAGTCTGTATTCATTTTCGGTGCAGGTTGTAACACCAGGGAGACTGATGGATCCATCAAGGGGCCGTACGAGGTTGGTTTCCTCTCTGTCCGAGTTTTGCACTTGTTGGCTTCCCGAACCTCACCTCTACCAAGGCCAGGAAGTCCATCTATACTAACTGAAAGAGCTATTAGTCTGATGAACAACAACAGCCAGCCAACATCAACATTCAAACACAACTTGACTTCCCTTGCCCCTATTCAGTTTACAGCCAAAGTGGTTCACTTTGCCAACGCCCGCCATTTTCAAGTCCAGAACTGTTGAAGAGCATCTCATTTCGGCCCACCGCCAGCCTCCATATTGCCCAATGTGCGGGTCAGTTTTCGAGACTCATGAAAAGTCCGACAAGCATATTACCGCTCGGGGCTGTCGATTTGTTGAACTACCGCTCATTCCTGAAGGGTTGACCTGCTATCAAATAGGGTAACTTCCATGGTGTTTGGAATCGCAGCTTACAGAAATTGAGCAATACCGCAGCATGTGGGGCGTAGTTTATCCGGGAATTGGGTTGCAAGTTCAATGGCGTGGCGGCCAGATGGAGTTTTCCAGAGGGGGTACCCCATGAGCTGCTACCAAACCATGTTATTTACTCTTCCGCCCTATCCGGGTCTATTGGGTGTTAGATAAGCCACTTCCCCTGGCATCTCAGGCGGTAGCAGCTGATAGAAAATGCGCGAGTCGAAACGTAGGCTCGACAAGGCGAGAAAATTCAGCGAGCCCTCGCTGGCCCGAGTCTCATCTTTCTCTCGTGAGACGCAGGGAAGAGTGCAGAGTCCATCTCCGTACTCACACCTTTACCACTATCATTCTTCATTCAATCATCCACTTGTACATCAGTCTTCAACATCGTTTAGCCTGCAAGGCGTGCCTGTATCGAATCACTTTGTAGCCCGACCTTCAGCTACCGCAGAGATCGAGGAGTGCCTTCTCCCGCGACGTCGCTCACAAGAGACCCAGCGACGAATATTTGTCCTCTACGGACTTGGTGGGATCGGGAAGACACAACTGGCGGCCGACTTCGCGTGACGGCACCAGGCCGTTTTCAGCTCGGTCTTCCGGCTGGATGGCCGATCAGAGGACCGGCTGAAGCATAGCCTTTCTAGCTGAACTCTTCTTCTTCATGCTGGTATTACATGGACCACGATTGGGGAGATCGACCACTGCATCGAGGAGCAGCGGACTCAACGGAAAAAGACCCCAGAGGAAAAGATGGCAGACGACCTGAAGGACGTCCCCGATGTTTACAACGATTACCTCGACGTCTTCAGTGTGACGGCGGGCTAGTAGAGCGCACTCCCAACTAGACCAACCCTCCAAAAGGAATGCCAGAACACTAAGTCTGCTGGACTCTAGTATCTGGAGTGCGCTATATACCGCCTCGCTACGCCACGCCGTAACATTCAGCAAGGAGAATTCAAACACTCTGACGGACTACCGCGGGGGTTACGCTGACCACCGCATCGAACTGGTCACCGGGAAGAGCCAGAGGAGCTGGGGTACAGCCCACTGTACAAGATGCCCTTGGAAGAGCTGGAAGTCTGCCGCAAGTATGTCCTCAACAACCTGGCAAAAGGACGGATCACACCCAGCCACGCCCATTGGGCGGCTCCCGTCCTCCTAGCCAAGAAGGCTAACGGTGGCAACTTTGCCTCATTTGAGGATCTCCGCACGCATGAAGGGACTCGAATTGCCTAGCTCCATTAATAGACCACCGACATGCCCGTCGCGACTAGGTGTGAAAAGTATACCTGAAAACATAATAAGTACTTCCCGCCCCTCAGTATATACCACGTATCTGGCCTGAAGCCGCTTCCTCAACAAAATACATGCTTTTTGTGATAGCTCCCAGTGGAAGAGGTCATCCGTATGATGAAACAAAAGTCTCCCCGGTGAATTCTCAAAGTCAAATCCAGGGCCCTTCTTTTGGAAGTCGAGGGGCACGTAGGTACGGAAAGTACCACGGTCATAAAAAGATCTGATATCCAGCATCCAGGTCCCGCTTGAGTCATCGTAGGCAATTTCCACCAGCCCGTCCCTAACAGGATGAAGCACCGGCTCACGGGTAACATTGCTCACACGCCGCCCCGGCTCGTCGAGGTTAACAAACGTCCCGCGAGGCTCTCCCTGAACCTCACATGTCGGAGCCTCCATTACGAAATAGCACTGACTTGAGCTTTCCCTGAGACAAGTATCCCTCCAGACCAGAAAAAGCTTCTGAGATATCAAGTAAACCGCTGCCGGGTTGCTTTAATTCCCCACGGCACCCACAACACGTTCTGTAAGAAGGCCTGCGAACTGAGTATTGACCATTGCCACCGACGCAATCGTTTCTCGAATACGTACTGGTCATTGACTTGCACGAGAAGTAGCTGTACTTGGCGGACGGGCGGGGTTGACGGCGGTGGTGGTTTAGACCAGAACCTAACCTGAAACGAGTAAAGCCCCTCGGCGTGTTTCCGGAAATCACAAGCTGACGGGACAGCGGCATCCTCTTTTTTGGCGATGCTGTTGGCAAGCAACTGCGCAGAGCTGTTGAGGGGTGGAGTCGGACTGGGATATCCTATCCATCCCACCGACCACATGTGAGTGTGAGAGGGCCTTCAGCCGAGCCAAGCTTGTTATCGGTCAACAACGGCAGTGCTCAACGACAAGACGAGGGAGTCTCTCCTTGTTGGTTCACGGGCACTGGATGAATGTGACGATTGTCACATGCCGGGACACGGAAGTGAGCACCCGGATGGTCGGCACCTTAAACCGGATGATCGGTGTGACGATTGTATGCAGAACAACCACTGTATACGTCGTCATACAAACTATACATACCAATACTAGCAGCGGTTCTTCCGTTCTAGTATCGTGCTCTTTTGAGGGCTTGTGGCACAGTGGTGTGGTATGTCGTTGTCGTTACAATCGGCGCCAAGGGGCCCCACTCCCGGACCCCGCGATCGGCATCCCTGCGATAGTCAAAAGGAGAGCTATCTGGCGGAGCCAGAGAGCGAGAGAAGGAGACGGACTAGTTTTATCATGAATGAATAGAACTTGGGTCCCATCGCTGCACCAACAGTATACTGGTAACTGCTTACCAACAGAAAGTGTCCCGGTCGATGGGGTGTCCCGCTCGATGGTGGACCACGTTACTCGATAGAGCAAGCGAATATTCAAAAGAGACCGCTATTAGCTCAGCTACAGAGCAAGCAAAGCAGCACCTAGCAAACCCTAACCGTGAGCCCCATAGCGCGACAGAAAGGGCCAACGCGAGATGAGCCCTCAGCCGTCAAATCGCTGTTTGAGTTTGGCGATTTCCATCGCGAGGCTATTGGCCCGCTCCCGCTCTTCCTCAGCCCGCTTCCGCTCTTCCCCAGCCTGACTTTCTGCCAGATCAGCCCGGGCCCGCTCCTGATCAGCCCGGGCCCGCTCCTGATCAGCCCGGGCCCGCTCCCGATCAGCCCGGGACCGCTCCTGATTAGCCCGGGCCCTCTCCTGTTCCCCACCTTGCTGAACCCGCTCCAGACGCTCTCTAGCTTCGGACATTACGCGCCTCCACTTGTCCTCTTGCTTTGCCAGAACTCGTTCTATCTCCGCGCATTGTTTGGCTTCCGCCTCCCGTTTCGTCGTGGCTTCCTGTTCCTCCTGGCCGAATTGAATCTACATGGAAGCCGAAGTTAGCATGGTTTTGGCTGCAGGGGGTAATCGGCTAAACCGCAGTATGGTTTGGGTTCAAGCATACCTTTTCTAGAAGCTCCCGAACCTCTCTCGCCCGGGCGGTACTATCGTCAAACAGCTTCTGGTGTGTAGGCATGTCCTGGATCATGTGGAGGAACTGAGCCACGTTCCAGCCGTTCTGTTCGATGGCCTGGCGTTCCTCCACTGGGAGTCGCGCGAGTTCCTCTTGGCTCCACGCTTTCTTCTGCGTACCGTCGTACTTTGCGACGAGCTCCCCTTGCATCTTTACCAGCTGTT